>VWYK01055371.1:0-26527 GCA_013399775.1 Semnornis frantzii
GGGGACCCTAAAACTGGACACAGCATTACAGGTTTGGTCTCACTATGGCAGGGTAGAGGGGCACGAGAACCTTCCTAGACCTGCTGGACACTTTTCTTGATGCACCCCAGGATACCATTCACCTTCTTGGCCACAAGGGCACACTGCTGTCCCATCAGTTCATAAAGTTTTTCAATTTACTAATTGCCTTCCAGCTTTTCTTCCCTCTCCACTGCAGCCTATTATTTCCACGTGGCTATCATAGGAAGACATCTCACACATATATTCTTTTGTTTCGAGACAAGATCCTTCAGAAGATCCTTTGATATTCATGACCAAACCACATTCCTAAAATTAGACTTGTAGGACACATGGAACATTATCAGTGCTAAACTCATCCTAGATCTATACAATTTCTCATGGAAAAAAACTGAAAAAATAAAAAGAAACAAAACCCCAAATGTATGACACAGAATCATAGAATGGTTTGGATTGGAAAAGACCTTAAAAATAATCTAATTCCAACCCTCCTGCTATGGGCAGGGACATATTCCACTAGATTAGGTTACTTGAAGACTCGTCCAATCTGGTATTGAACACCTCCAGGGAGGAGGCATCCACAACCCTCCTGGGTAACCTGTTCCAGTGTCTCACTACCACTGTGAAGAATTTCTTCCTAATATCCAATCTAAATCTCCTCTTTTCCAGCTTCCTTCCCATCCTATCACTACAAGTCTTTGTAGAAGTCCTTCCTCATGACATGTTGCCCTGGTGGCAAATTCAGAACTGTTTTGCTTAATTCAGAAAACATGAGGCATGTGAATATGAAAATAACTTGGCTGGCACAGAGAGCAGATGTATGGAGGTCAGGGTGCTTGAAGTCAGAATGCAATCTGCTTGCAAAGGTGGCTCTATGGATGAGGGCCATAACCTAACATCCATAACAGATGTCTCATGGATGAGATTGAGGTAAAAGTGAAATCACTCTCTGAAAATGCAGAAATTCCAGGAGAAAATGGAGAATTCTCAGGATTTAAAGTGACCTAAAGCCTGAAAGGTGACACTGATTGTGTAAATACTTCTGGTTCTTTCCTGCCACTATGCCTTTGTGTGAGGCACCAATTTTTCACAACTCTCTGTAAAACTTTGTAGAGATTAAAACACATTGCAAGTACTAAGTTAAAACTGAATTTCGCAGAATCGAATCACAGAATCACAGAATTGTTTCAGTTGGACAAGACCTCTAAGATCACTGAGCCCAATCATCAACCTAACACCACCATAGCCATTAAACCATGTCCAAAAGTGTCACGTCCACACGATTTTTGAACATCTCCAAGGATAGTGACTCCATCAGCTCCCTGGGCATTCTGTTCCAATGCCTGACCACTCTTGAAAGGAAGAAAGTTTCCCCAATATCCAACCTAAACCTTCTCATGTGTACTTTAGGGCTTTATCTGCTCATTCTATCACTTGATACTAAGGAGAAGAGTGACCCCTACCTGACTCCAGCCTCCTTTCAGTTGCAAGACTTCTTCCTCAATATATTCCTGGTAGAACCTCCTCTCTCATGCTTCAGATTCATGGAGGAGAAGCTTTCGCAGAATTGAATTAAGTGTAGAACTCTTCCACCTCCACTTGCAAATTAGAAATATGCCCATAAAATGTTGTAATGCGTGATGAGACTTTCTAATAGTAGTTTACAGCAGACTTGGGGTTCCTTCCTGGGCGGGGGCTGCAGGTGTGTTTGAAATTGGATGACTAAGTGGCCACTAGAGATCACAAAGGGAAGTTACAGAGCTGGAGGGACTTGATACTGGCTTTACCCTGTAGTACTGGTTGCTACAGCAAGCTGCTCTTTCTGGTTTGATGTGAGGGAATTTAAAATTCTGATTTTCTGTAAACAGTTATTGCATTGGTGCTTTCAAAGGAGAAGGTATCCCACTTTAGAAAGTTGGACTTGATGACCTTAGAGATCTCTTCTGAGAGAGTTGAGGTTCTTCAGCCTGGAGAAGAGAAGGCTCCGAGGAGGCCTTATAGTTGTCTTCCAGGACCTGAAGAGGGCTACAGGAATGCTGAGGTGAGTTTTTTACAAGGGCTCGTAATGGTAGGATAAGGAGGAATGGCTTTGAGTTGGAAGGGAAGAGATTGAGACTACATGTTAGGAAGAAATTCTTCCTGTGGTGGTGAGATGCTGGAAAAGGTTGCCCAGGGATGTCATGGATGCCCTCCCTAGGGGTGTTCAAGGCCAGGTTGGAGAAGGCCTTGAGCAATCTGGTCTAGTGGGAGGTCTCCCTCCCCATGGCAGGGAGGTTGGAACTTGATCTTTAAGATCCCTTTCAATCCAAACCCTTCTATGAATCTATGAATTGATACCAGTTTCTAAACAGACACACCATCAGTTATAGCAGTATGGGTAAGAGTATCCAAAACCAGAAACAGAAATCTCCATGGAGGAGGCAGCAACACATATCCACACATATTTAATGTCAATATATCTACAGGTTTAGAAGTTTCCCTCCCATCCCCGCAACGCACCACTAGGAAATTCACCAGACT
Source organism: Semnornis frantzii (assembly GCA_013399775.1). Classification (NCBI taxonomy): domain Eukaryota; kingdom Metazoa; phylum Chordata; class Aves; order Piciformes; family Ramphastidae; genus Semnornis; species Semnornis frantzii. The sequence goes on from VWYK01055371.1 coordinate 2,539, forward strand.
AACTCAGTTGGATGGAAGTTAAGGAAGCTACATAATCACAGCTTGGCACAATTTAGAAGCATAAATACACAATTTATAGAGATATTTTCAACTATATACAGTAACATACAAGTTAAAGGCAATACAGAAATACGAAATCACTCCCAGCAGCCAGACTGCCCGAGAGGGGCTCTCAACCAACCTCCCACCTTCTTTCCACTGCCTCCCTTATCTCAGAATCCCCCTTACGTGCAGGGTGAGTTGGGCAAGGTGAGCAAGAGGTGTTAGAAGAGGAACGATTAGTTGGGTTACACGGATCCAGGCAGAGGAGTTAATACAGCAAGCAGGCAGCCACAGACTGACCTTATCTTTGCTTGTGTCCTTGTTTTTATGTCTCAGCAGAATGACTTGGCAATATAGACATAACTATCATTTTCTTTTCACAGCCAATGGTCTGATTTCTCTCATTAAAATATTCCAATGAGCTCAAACCAGCACAATATCATAGAATCATAGAATTGTTTCGGCTGGAGAAAATCATGTAGCCCAACCATCCACACACTTGTTTTGAAAGCCAACAAAAGGAAAAATAAACGAAAAAAGTTTTTTCCTTGACTATGTTTCATAAATACAATAAATCAATTTTCCAAAAGAAAACCACAATGTCAGCAAATACAGAAGTAAGGGTGGTAAGAAGCTTTTAAGGTTGAATTTATGCACTGAGGAAGGAACACAGTAGAGAACATTCCTGTGGAGGGTGCTTATTACTGTTCACATCACAGCAAACTACCATTTAAGGACTAATAATTGCATTCCCTGACAGTGAAGATTGTCTTGAAAGAACAGAATGATAATCCCAAGGGACCTTTAGGGATGTGTATTAGATCTGAACTGACAACAAAGTACCACTGACTCTTTTCAAAGAATGACCAAAACAGTTAAGAATGAATATGTTAAATTAAATAAACAAATTTCAGGTGATTTCATTAGATGATGAGAATTTATTACATAGTAAGTTATAAGAAGGTCCTAGAAAGATGACAAACAGCGGCAAGTGGACCAGCTGGTACTGGGGATTACTTTCAAACTGGCATTCTGTTATTCTGTGTGGTTCTGTGAAGTACTATCCATATAAGACAGTGGCAGGATTTGTTTCCATAAACCAGATACAGGATCCTTCCTGCTTAGGAAACACTGCATGAGTCTGCTCTTACTTTGATTTGTTGGATATCACAAAAAAAAAAAAATCTGATCTTGAATCCTTTGAATAATTTTCTTTACTACACATTTCCACCTCACTGATCATCTGTAATTCCTCTAAAATTTCCAAATAACTTTTTGAACTATCATTTTCTACCTGCTTTGTTAAATCATCTGAGTCTAAAGTGGCTCCTTCCCAAGGTTCCATTAAAAGCACCAAGTCTGCATCAGAGAAGCCACAAATCCAGGCAGCTGCTAACACCTTTAGCATCCACTTCATTTAAGAGCATACAAACTACTGTCAGAGCAAAGATCCATCTGGCCTAGCACTGTGCCTCCAACAGTCAACAACAGTAGCCACCTCAGCAGACAGATATTTTAGGAACGGCATATGTATACCATGACACTTCAATACTAGTCCCTCAGTTCATGAACAAATTTTGGCTCAAGAGGAAGTCTAATTCCTTTTTGAACCAATGTAAGTTTCCAGCGGCCCTGACATCCCACGGGTGTGATGTTGCAGGGCTATGTCCCCTCTCTGGAGGTGTTCAAGACCAGGTTGAGCAATCTGGATATAGTGTAAGTTGCCCCAGTCAATGGCAGGGGGTTGGAACTGGGTGATCTTTAAGGTTCCTTCCAACACAAACCATTCTGTGATTCTACAATTTTATTTTCCCAGATACTTTTTCTATCATTGATACTGTTTGAGTATAAAATCTTCTTTGATAAGCATGGTCTCTTAAGGAAGACACCTCTCCATCTTTTACCAACCGCTATAAAAACAGTAAGGAGAAATGTTAACAGCCTAAACTATACTAAAATAGATACCTCAGATCTTGCTCAGAGAGTATTGCAGGAGAGAGGAAAATCCTAGGGACTTCTCTCCTTAGGGAAAGGAAAATTCTAGGGATTTTTCTCACTAGGGAGCATTTCTGCCCTGCACGTAGTCTGAAATGATCTGGAAAATTCATGGTCTCAGCAAACAAAAAAATCAGCGTTGAATAAATAACTGTGTGGCTGCTGTGCTTTTAGAATTGATGAATAGATGAAACACAGATTAATAGCACAAACAAAAAAAAGTAACAGAAACATCTAAGCTGAAAGAAATTAAAATAATTATGTGAATAGAAAACCATAGAATCATAGAATGGTAGGGGTTGGAAGGAACCTCTGGAGATCATTGAGTCCAGGATCACTTAGGGCAGGTCACACAGGAACATGTCCATGTGGATCTTAAAGGCTCCAGAAAGGGAGAGTCCACAGCCTCTCTAGGCAGCCTGTTCCAGGGCTCCAGCATCTTCACAGAGAAGACGTTTCTCCTTATGTTGGACTCTCTGTAGTAGACCTCTGTCACTATTGAACTGGAAAGCCCAGAACTGGATACAGGGCAGAGTAGATAGTGAGGAGTGGCCCCTTCTTCTTTACACTTACACTTAAGGAATTTGAGAACACTGACCAGATCCCCTCTCAGCCTTCTCTTCTCCAGGCTAAACAGTCCCAGGTTTCTCAGCCTTTCCTCATCAGACAGACATTCCAGTCCCTTCATTGTCCTTGTAGCCTCCATTGGACACTGTCGTTTCTTTGAACTGGGGAGCCCAGAACTGGACACAATATTGCAGATGTGGTTTCACCAGGGCAGAGTAGATAGGCAGGAGAACCTCTCTTGACCTGGTGACCACACTGTTCTTAATGCACCCCAGGATGCCATCGGCCTTATTGGCGACAAGGACACACTGCTGTCCCATGGATAACTTTTTTATCCGTCAGGACTCCAAGGTCCCTCTCCATGGAGCTGCTTTCCAGCAGGTCAACCCCTAATCTGTGTGAGTACATGAAGAAAACTAGGAAAATAAACTAGAATGACTGAAATTATGAGTAGACCGCCACGCTGGGCATTTTCTAAGCAGTTTTGTCTCTAAGACTAAGGCAATTAAAAGTTTTTCAAAGCTCTTTGGAAAATAGATCTTTTCCAGCAAGGTAGGAGAATTCCTCTGCATAAATCTAGATATAAGGATATATGGGCAGCAACATCTGCCCATTATCTGGAAGAGGATAAGATTCAAAGTAAGAACGTAGCAGAAGCAGCAGGCAATGGTAGCTATAAAAGCAATACAATCCTACTTTTTTCCTGACTAAGGGAAAGACATCATTTAACTTCACTGGGTCTTGGATCTGGCACTAAGTCCTATTTATTCAGGCCAGATGTAAAGAATTTATTCCCCTCAGGAGAAAGCAGGAGAAGCAGATGGTTGCTTCTAGCAAACACATTGCATGCCATAGGAAGAGTCTGTCCGTATTTCCCATGAAAACTAAGATTTCACTAACAATAAGAACATCTCTTAAACCAATGCATTCCTTTAATGGCTCAGAAAACAATAACTTACTTATTATCCCATCATGCCTAAAGGTATTGAACATCACATGCTGGATTTGTTCCTTTGCTTCTTACTTCTTTCTGCTCTTCAGATGGTGGATGGTCTAAACATATGTAATGCTGTGCACCCTAATCTATTTTTAATATCTCACAGTGACAATGTGCACCCTGCAGGGCACATTTAGGTTGAAGTGGGTGAGCTAAACTCATTTAATTCGATGGCCAATTCTGTGCTCAAATAACTTGCTGAATAAAAGTCATTTGCATCCACCACTAAAAAGGAACAAGTTAGCCTTCTGTCATGTGGGGCTTGAACATTAAAATAACTCAGCAAAAGGACTGACACAGGCAAACAGGGAGTTTGTGCTGTGCGTTGCTTGTGCTACTGGAATAGGCTGCCCAGGGAGGTTGCGGATGCCCCTTCCACGGGGGTGTGCAAGGCCAGCTTGGATTATGCCTTGAGCAACTTGGTCTAGTGGGAGGTGTCCCTGCCCGTGGAAGAGAGACTGGAATTAAATGATCTTTAAGGTCCCTTCTAACCCAACCCATTCTATGAATCTATGAAGTTGCCAACATAGTTTCCTTATGTCTAACAATATAGCTTAAAGAAAATGAAAGCTATCCTTAAACTCTGATAGTCTTTTTCCTGGGTTTTAAAAAGAAACACAACCTTGTAAAAGTTATTTTCATGTCCTTGAGGTTTTACGTCCTTTATATCTAAAACAAGAAAGAAAATGTTGATTGTGCAAATAGGATTTCAGTGGCAGGATTAGGAAACTCTCCTGTCGTATATGAATCAGTGGCAGAAAAACACATCAGGATGGGTCTGCTCTGCTTGTGTTTACTTATACATAGCATTGCGTGTCCGCTCTTTCCCATGGTACCTGATTTGAGGAACAAAATGGGTTTCGTAGCTTTTAAGGTGTCAGTGTTTCTCAAGGTCACACAGAATTCTAGAATGCATCAGGTTGTAAAGGACCCTGAAAGGTCATCTTTTCCAACCCTCCTAGAGCCAGTGGTTGAGTCACCATCCTTGGAGACTGACGTTCAAGAAACCTGTCACGTGGTACTTTGGGACATGGTTTAATGGCCATGGTGGTCTAAATGCAACAGTTGGACTTGATGATCTTAGAGAGGTCTTTTCCAACCAAAACAATTTTGTGATTCTCTGATAACAAATGACTCAGTCTTTTCCAGATGGAATAACTCAGGACAAGATGGGAAACTGGGGTGTAAAACTTGACTCTAATTTTAACCATGCAGCTCTTGTAGGAAGTTTTTGTCTAAGACAGCATGTAAACAATATCACTCTTATTGCTCTGTCCCAATTGCAATTCAAATGGTTACAAAAGCAGGAAATTAAGATGTAGAAGTTTCATAGTAGTCATGACTTTTTTCACATTCATATTGTGAAGCATCCATTTAACCACAAATGCTGATTTCAGACAACTCTGATCTAAACTAAATTAGGACTGATCTTTAGTAGGTAGACATCCTAATAGATTCATAGAATGGTTTAGGTTGGAAGGAACTTTAAAGATCATCTACTTCCGACCCCCCTGCCCTGGGCAGAGACCTCTCCCACTAGAATGGGTTGCTCAATGTTTCATCCAACCTGATCTTAAACATTTCCATGGATGGGGCATTCCTGGAATAAAGTTTAGCATTTCCACCCTTTCAGCCAAAGAAAAGCAAATTTATTTGTCCATAGAGTTATCTTTTGATAGATTTAATAGATTACAATAGATTTCATAGGAAACTACTTTAATTTTTATTACTTATAGCACTAAAGAGAAAGACGCATTAATGTAACCTTGATTAGAAGTATTGCAAATAACCAATTATTTTTTATTGCTTTCGATCTCTGTAGGCAAGCTGAATTAATGTTCTGTGATAAGAGACTCGACTAGACAAGGAGGGAGGCAACGAGTGCTATGAATGACCTTCAGGGATAAGGCAGGTCGGGCAGCGAGGAATAGCAAAAAGCTGGGGTGGGGGGGGAAATACTAAAGATTTGTATTCTGCACAGGCACTGAAACAGGCTGCCCAGGGAGCTCATGGAGTCACCAAGAAACACATGGACTTGGCAATTTGGGGTGTGGTTTAATGGCCATGGTGATGGTAGCTGAATGGTTGGACTTGATGATCTTAAAGTTTTTTTCAGCCCAAACAGTTCTATGGTTCTAAGAGCATCAGAGCAACTGGCAAAAATTCAGCAGCAGCATGTTAAATGTATATAAGGGCAAAATCCAGTAGCAAGAAAAAAGAATCTCGTCAGAAGAAAGGATGATTTGAGTTAGGAGTTTCTCTTGTATTTGGTCTACGTAGCCAGGATATAGAATTATAGGATGGTTTGGCTTGGAAGGGAACTTAAAAGTCATCTAGCTCTAGGGAGACCTTATAGTGGCCTTCCACTACCTGATGTGGATTACAGGAAAGCTGAGGAGGGACTTTTTCCAAAAGCTTGTAGTGATAGAATGAGGGGGAACAGATCACAGCTAGAAGAGGAGAGGTTTAGGCTGGATATCAGGAAGAAAGTTTTTACAGTTGTCGTGGTAGGTATAAGCAGGCCAAATTTGGCTTGTACTTATCCCAGTTTGCCCAGGCATGTTTTTCTGCTCTCCCTCCTTCTGTTTTGGGGAGAGTAACTGTGGGAAAAGGGACAAAGAACCTGGAGCCACTAAGTCTGGGGTCTGTGGCCTGCCCAGTAACTGTGGTAAGCAAGTTGCACACAGTTGCCTTGTGCAAGGCCTGTGTTCTGCCCCAAAAAAGGATAAAGCAAGCCTGTGGCTTCACCCAGTATGGTCAAATCTTGGCTAACTGCCATTTGATTGGCTACCCTGTGTCCAAAGGCCCATTAGTCTCGGGTTGTATTGGATAAAACGAGATCAGCAGGGAGCACAGATGCCTTTTGCCATTACAAGGTGTGTCTGCTATTGCATCCATGCCTGCTGCCTCATTGATCCTGAGCTGAGGTTCTCATACCTCCACGCATTTGGCCTGCATAGCTGGCATGACACCGTGCCCAGTCTGCACACCGCAAGACATCTGCCTGCACTTGGAAGCCTTCTGCCCAGACAGAAGACCTGGGGATAACACAAATCATCCAGAAAGCCAGGAACAGGTCAGAGATTGTCTGTCTCCTTTCCCCAGAAGCCTGGGGAAACTCTAAAGCCTCTGACGGATACCGACAGCAACCCTGCCACGAGCTTTGGGTACTGTCAGATAATATTTTCTGTGAGTAAATAGCAAATGCCTCTTGTAATCATTAACTGCTTTCTGCCATAAACAGAAAGGAGCTCCTTGCGCCCATCTAGTGAGCAAGCAGTGTATTGACCGCAAGCGGTACACTGAATGCAAAGCCTTCTCTTCCAGTTTAATCGAGTTCAATTAATGTATATATTCACTAGTTATTTCTAGATCCTATTTAACCTGTATATAGTTTCCATAATGATGCAAGAACCTGTTATTATTATTAAATTGGTGATCGGGGTGACGTGAGTTCTGAATATTTAATATTAATAAACTATATTAATATTTTTAAAATATCATCTCGCAGTAATTAATTACCCCTTCCACCACAACAGTGAGGGTGGAATACTGGAACAGGCTGCGTAGGGAGGTTGTGGTTGCCACCTCTTTGAAGATATTCAAGGCCAAGTTGGAAGGGGTCCTTGAGTAATCTGGTCTAGTGGAAGCTGTCACTGCCATGTCAGGGGGCTGGAACTAGGTGATCTTTAAGGTTCCTTCCAACCTAATCCATTCTATGATTCTATGATTTCTGAATATTTGAGACTGACAACACACACATCAAATCCTGTAGAAGTTTAGTAGTTCAAGCTGTCATTCTGAAATGTAAAAAGGACATCTCAAAGAAAAAGATGTCGTCTATTTTAGTATGGTTTTTAGGTACTGAAGTTCTCTTGTCATTTTTGCTATAGAGAGAAGTAGGAACTTTATAGTCTTAAAATGCAAAATCCTGGGCATTTTTTCCTTTACTGGCTTTGTAAGGAATGCATCCACCAAATACAATGCTTCAGATGTAGATTTACTTCTAGCTTGTATCTTCAAGTGATTTTGAACAAGTGATTTCTTTCAGATCTAGATCAGAGAAACAAGTAAGTAGGTGGCTGGTTAGGAAAAAAAAGCACAACAAGATGTCCTTTTAAGTTTGTCATCTTTGCTAGTGGTGAGAACTTGGCACTGATGAAAGATTTCTACTGTTTATACCATGCAACTTTTGGTGTTTGAACTGTTAGAGCACCACTAATCCTGTGCTTGCTATAGCAGGGGGAGCTTTCCTCCCACTGACACTGCCATGCAGAGGTTCAAATGGTGAGTACATCTCTCTTATAAAGTAAAAAAACTGATACTACCTCTCTTAAAAGCTAACTTACTGCAGAAAAAGAGAAGGGTATCATTTTAAGAAAAACAGTAGTTGTATTGTACCAAACAGGAGTCAAATGTGAAACACAGACCACCACGTTTTTAAAGTTATGCTTTATCCTTGCTATACTTCTAATCTCTCAAGAAAAAAAAAAAAAAACCAACAAAAAACAATGAAGTGCCCCATCAAAACCCAAAATCCACAAAACTGATTTATTATAAAGAAGTTTCTTAAGATATCTTCTTCTAGAAGGAAATCAATTCCTCATGAAGGATTTTTTCCTCTTTTTGTCCTTGCAAGAGTGCCACACTGCTTATGAAAGCTCCAGTAAGCCTCCAAAATTGAGATCACAGAACCACGCAATGCCAGGCTGGAAAGGACCCCAAGGATCATCTGATCCAACCTTTCTAGGTAAGAGCTGAGTTGAAATGAGCTGGTGCAGCACCCAGTCAAGCTGAGTCTTCAATGTGCCAGTATAGAGGAACCCACTGCCTCCCTTGGGAGAAGGTTCCAATGTCTAACTGTTCTCATAGAGAAACATTTTCTTCTGGAGTCCAGCTCAGTTTTAGAAACCTTTAAAATTTATCCATTGCTAATCATGATCTATTCTATACTATTGAAAAAGCAATAGGAGAAAAAAAATATCAGGGGAGAATTCAATCAAATATAGAGAATGAGTCACTCCTGACAGTCCTTCAGGTCTGAAAACACCATCAGACTTAGGTATTCATGTGGTGTCAGCCACCGTGTATTGGAGGGTGCCTCACACTCAAGTTTATACAATTCACTGATGCTTAGATATTGCCTTTTAGTTTAATATTTCTTGACATAGTTCTAAAGTAGATGTGATCAAATTAGCTCAATGTTTTCCTGTTTGGTCAGTTGCAATCTCCCCAGTTATTTGACAAGGAATTCACCACTCGGGCAGCTAAGAAATCTTAGGGTAATATGGGCTGAGTCCAGTACACTGCCCACACCTCAGCACATCCTCTCTGATCTTCAGCTTCTGCTACAGAAGTATGTGGAGATGCAGTGAGTTTGAGGTTTCAAATTAAACCTGCTAGTCCTATCCAAGCATCTTAGATACCTTGTGGTGCCTCAAACAGCACAAGATGCCTGCCCTTAGGTAAGCGAGTTGAGAGCCCAGTAGCAGACAACAACTATTTTTCTTCCAAGTACAACAGGCGAAGAGTACTCATGGGCTCCAAGAGCCCACAGGGATGTTCCCATGCAGTTACTATCTTCCATTATAACAGGATAAGCTTATTTGATAATCCTCAGTTAAGAAATAGGAGAAGGTTAAAGCTTCACTTTTTCCTGAAAAGCAATGACAATTCCTGGAAATCTCTCTCTAAAGTGCAATTCACTCTTACGATTGCACCAAGGTGTTAAAGTAAGTAGAGGGAGAAGTTGCTTTCCCTCTGTTAACTGTCCTTTACAACCTCTTTGCTCAGCTTTAATAAGAGTGGATCCCCATGCATAGAATGAATCCAGAAGGAGCTGATGGAGGAGAACCACATTTATGAACCATAACTCCATCAAACACTTCCATAGTGAATTACTCTACACTTCTTAAAAAGAAAAGTCAGTATCTAAATGCTACGGTCTACTCCTTATATGTTCTCCTAAGTTATTTTCACCCATTCTACTTCAGCACAATACTGTTGACCTAGTGCTGTTCACTTCATTACATATCAGTACAAGCAAAAGTGGAAGTAGGGATGAGTTATTTCCTTAAACATTTTTTCAATGTAAATGTTATATGATGCATAAAACCCATATGAGATGGCAAACAGTTCCTTAAACTTACTTTTTTTTCCAACATAAATTTTATATGATGTATAAAACTACAAGTTCCTTAGATTTTAACAACTAAGCAATCAGCCTCAGTATCTGGGGGAAAAAAAAGCCAAAGCTCTGAATAGCTCAGCAAGGACAGATAAAGTTTGGCATGATAGCAATGGCAAAGCTATAGAAGCGAGGGACCAAGAGTCTGTGTCACAGCATCTTCGAACACAGAGTATGTCATCACAAAGCTGTTAATGTTTTCCATTGGAAAGAGTAAAACAATTAACCTCCATTGAAAACATCTGTCCAGTGCAATCTTCTTATATCCAAACCCTCAGAATAACAGCTCTTGACTTGTTGACTGATGGCTGTCTGAACACGAGGCAGCAGTGTGCTCAGCTGGCCAAGAAGGCCAACGGCATCCTGGCCTGAATCAGGAATGGTGTGGCCAGCAGGTCTAGGGATGTGATTGGTCTCCTCAGCACTGGTGAGGCCCCACCTTGAGTAGTGTGTTCAGTTTTGGGCCTCTCACCCCAAGAAGGCCATTGAGGTGCTGGAGCAGGTCCAGAGGAGAGCAATGAAGCTGGTGAAGGGCCTTGGACACAAACCTAGTGAGCTACAATTGAAGAACTGAGGCTGTTTAGCCTGGAGAAGAGGAGACTAAGGGGAGACATTACTGCTGTCTACAATCCCTGACAGGAGATTGGAGCAAGGTGGGGGTTGATGTCTTCTCAAATGCAACAAGCGACAGGACAAGAGGAAAGAGACACATGTTATACAAAGGGAAGTTCTCACTGGATATTAGGAAAACATTTCTTCACAGAAAATGTTCTCAGTCATTGCATCAGACTGCCCAGGTTTCTGGTGGGGCCATCACCCCTGGAGGTGTTTAAGAGACACATGAATGGGGTGCTGAGGGATGCGGTTTAGTGGTAGCATCTTAGCAGCAGTAGTGAGATTGCAAGCTCTAGGCGAGCAGTTGGACTTGATGATCTCAAAGGTTTCTTCCAACGTCAGCAGTCCTCTGATTCTATGGCTTTCCATTCAAAACCTTCAATAATGCTACTTTCATCCAGGAAGGAAGCCTTATTTTGAAGCAAACAGTTTATTTCTCTGTGTGCTTTATAAAGAGAAGAGTCTGGACTCTGAAGATTTCATTGCTTTGTGCTTCAATACTTGGCCATGGAAAACCCAGCTGCCTCTCACACTGGCAAGTGGGTTAATCACTGGGAAATAGCAATTGTTTTGAATGGATAATTAACTACAGGTGCAATGAATTACAAATCCATTTTGGGAGACAAAGATATAAAAAGAAGTTGAGCTGGTTTGTGTTTTGGCGTTTCTGTTTTGTTTTGCTTTTAATTTGAAACTGTTACCTAAGGCAGCAATCATTTGGAAGCTGTAATTGCTGGAACAACCTTAAGCATTGCCTTAGGAGACACACATATTCCCCCTGCAATTCTACAGGGACCAGCAAAATCAAAGCATCTCTTTCTTTTAGGCTATTCTGGAGAAAATAAAGGAACTGAGTTTTGAGGTGAGAAAAAGAAAGATACACAAGTATACAGTATGAGATCCATAGTCAACCTGTGATAGTTTCATTAACCACTTAAAATAAAAGAAGCATACAGAGACATTCTCAAATCCTGTACAGAATCATAGATTCATAGAATGGCTTGGGTTGGAAGGGACCTTCAAGATCATCTAGTTTCAAGCCTCCTGCCAGGGGCAGGTACACTTCCCACTAGACTGGGTTGCTCAAGGCCTCATCCAACTGGCCTTGAACACCTCCAGGGAGAAGGCATCCATGATCTCCTTGGGCAACCTGTTCCAGTGTCTCACCACCCTCACTGTAAAGAATTTCTTCCTAATATCCATTCTCAACATCCCCTCTTCCAGCTTAAAGTAATTCTTCCTTGTCCTATCAGTACAAGCCCTTGTAAAAAGAACCTCCCCAGCTTTCTTGTAGTCTTCGTCCCCAGGCTGAACAGCCCCATCTCCCTCAGTCTGTCCCCATAGAGGAGGTTCTCAAGCTCTTTGAGAAACATTTGCAAACCCTGATCTGCTCTGGATTTCTAAATGACAACCTGTAGTCCTGTCTTGAGTATTAAAGCACTAGGAAGTAACAAAGAAATTCACTAAATCAAGTAAATGTTAACAACAGAGTGCATGCAAGAAGTTCCAAACATAGAATAGAATAATAGAATTGGTTAGGTTGGAAAAGACCTCTAAGATCATTGAGTTCAACAGTCAGCCTAGCACCACATGTCCCCGAGTGCCACATCCATGTGATTCTGTTCCAATGCCTGACCACTCTTTCAGGAAAGTGATTTCTCTTTTCTCTTCCAACTGAAAGAATTTTATGATTCGATGATCTCCATAGTGCAGAAACTGCCGTGGAACAGTAGGTGACAAACTGCACAGTACCCAAAGGAATTCGGGCTGCAGTTTGCTAGATGTATGCTGTCACAGTGCATGTGTCTTTCATAGCTTTGGGACATGCTCTCCTTGGGGATGAGCCCTGTTGTCTCTGAGACAGGCACCTATCCAGAGTATGATCAAACCTGATCAGGAGTCAAGTGCCAATTTGAAAACACTGCAGCCTGTATTTGTAATCAGCTTTAAAACAACAAAAAAACCCCACGCAATTTTTCTCAGTAGGTGTGAGGTCCTACAGCTGGGTTAGGACAATTCCAAGCAACAATACAGGCTGTGTAAGGAGTGGCTTGAGAGCAGTCTTGAGAAGGACTTAGGTGTGTCAGCTGATGAAAAACTCAACATGAGCTGGCAATGGTGTCGTGGTAGGTAGGCCAAATTAGGCTTGTACATCTCCTGACTTGCCCAGGCATGTTTTTCTGCTCTCCCTCCTTCTGTTTTGGGGAGAGTAACTGTGGGAAAAGGGACAAAGAACCTGGAGCCACTAAGTCTGGGGTCTGTGACCTGCCCAGCTACTGCGGTAAACAAGGTGCACACAGTTGCCTTGTGCAAGGCCTGTGTTCTGCCCAAAAAAAGGGTAAAGCAAACCTATGGCTTCAGCCAGTATGGCCAAATCTTGGCTAACTGCCATTTGATTGGCTATCCTGTGTCCAAAGGCCCATTAGTCTTGGGCTGTATTGGATAAAACGAGATCAGCAGGGAGCACAGACGCCTTTTGCCATTACAAGGTGTGTCCATGCCTGCTGCCTCATTGATCCTGAGCTGAGGTTCTCATACCTCTACGCATTCAGCCTGCATAGCCGGCATGACACCGTGCCCAGACTGCACACCACAAGACATCTGCCTGCACCTGGAAGCCTTCTGCCCAGACAGAAGCCCTGGAGATAACACAAATCATCCAGAAAGCCAGGAACAGGTCAGAGATTGTCTGTCTCCTTTCCCCAGAAGCCTGGGGAAACTCTAAAGCCTCTGACAGCTACCGACAGCAACCCCACCTTGGGTACTCTCAAATATTTTCTGTGAGTAAATACCAAAAGCCTCTTGTAATTATTAATTGCCTTCTGCCCTAAGCAGAAAGTTACTCCTTGTGTCCATCTAGTGAGCAAGCAGCGTACTGGTCACAAGCAGTATATTGACAGTAAAGCCTTCTCTTCCAGTTTATATTGAGTTCAATTAATGCATATATTTAATAGTTATTTCTAGATCCTATTATAACCTGTATATAGTTTCCATAATGTTGCAAAGAGCCTATTATTATTATTAAATGGTGATCAGGGTGATGCGAGTTCTGAATATTTAATATTAATAAACTATATATTAATATTTTAAAATATCGTCTCGCAGTAATTAATTACCCCTCCCATTACAAATGGTCACTGGCAGTCCAGAAGGCAACTGCGTCCCAGGTTGCATTAAAAGAAGTGTAACCAGAAGGATGCCCTCTACTCTGCGAGACCCCACCCAAAGTACTGTGTCCAGTTCTGGGGCCCACAACAGAAGGAGGGCATGGAACTGCTGCAGAGGGTTAAGAGGAGGACACAAGGATGCTCAGAGGGCTGAAGCACCTCCTCTATGGACAGAGTCTGAGACAGTTTGGGTTGTTCAGCCCAGGGAAGAAAAGGCTCCAGGAAGACGTAATAGCAGCTCTCCAGTATATGGAGGGGAGTACGAGAGAGCTGGGGAGGGACTTTTTATGAGGGCTTGTAATAGTAAGATGAGGGGGAATGGCTTTCAGCTGGAAAAGCGGAGATTGAGACTGCATGTTAGAAATAAATTCTTTGCAGCAAGGGTTGCGAGACACTGGAGCAGGTTGCCCAGGGAGGTCATGGATGTCTCCTTCTGGGAGGTGTTCAGGACCAGGTTGGATAAGGCCTTGAGCAACCTGGTTCAGTGCAAAGTGTCCCTGCCCATGGCAGAGGAGTTGGAACTCGGTGGTATTTAAGGTCTCTTCGACCTAAACCATTCTATGAATCTATTGTTCCTGAAGTTGTTGAGTTTTCTGTGACATCTGAGCATGCTTGCAGCTAACAGCATTGCAATTTACAGCTTCTCCCAGAGTACCTCCATGCTCCCACATGCTGTTGGAATGTGCTTAATGAAAGTCATTTCTGCAACCGTAAGAACCACTTTTTCTTTACAAGGGTTTTAAATTCTAATGGTATATTAAACCACAACCATGGATTGGAAAGGGAAAAAAAAACCCAAAAGAAAACAACCACCCCATGACAATGCGATTAGGCACTGAAATACTCAGTAAAACTGTTACTTATAATGAGTAACAAGATTAAGATGTACAAATAAAAGCGCAGTGTGTTTCCTTTGAGCATCCTTATTAGTGACAGGGACTAGGGGGCTTCAGTACAAAACCAGCTGATGAACAGCAGCCATTTACACCCCAACAAATTGATTCCAGCAAGATTAACAGAGCTGGGGGACAGATTTCCAGCCTTTCTTTACTTTATATGAAGACAGATCTTGGAGAGGACTGCCTGCTCACCACTTTTAATACAGCTGAAGAGTGTCTTGGAGGCAATTTCGCAGAATTATAGAATTCTAGGGATTGGAAATGACCTCTGAAGATCATTGAGGCCAATCCCTCTGTCAAAGCAGGATCACCTAGGGCAGGTCACACAGAAAAGTGTGCAGTTGGGCTTGGAAAGTCTCCAGAGAAGGAGGCTCCACAACCACTCTGGGCAGGTTGTTCCAGGGCTCCAGCACCCTCACAGTAAGTTTCTCCTCATGTTGAGGTGAAACTTCCCGTGTTCCAGTTGATGCTCATTGCCTCTTCTATTACAGGACATCACTGAAAACAGACTGGCCCCTACTTCTTGATACCCTCCCTCCAGATATTTGCAAACATTGATCGGGTCTCCTCTTAGCCTTCTGTTCTCCAGGCTAAACCACCCCAGGTCTCTCACCTTTCTGCATCAGACATATTGAATTGGTTGTGGGAATTAACAAGGCAGGAATTACAAAATCTGTAGTTATTTTATTTGTGGAAAGCCCTGCCCACAACTCTATACAAATTAGTTAGATTGGGTCGGGAAAATCTTCACAGGGATGCTTATAGGGAATTTAGTAATTCAGGAAAACCAGAAAATTGGAAAAGGTTTGCTACAAAAATAGCTTTGCTGCACTTACAAATAAAAGGCAGCCTGGAGCCCTAGGGAGCATCTGATGGAGTAGGAATTTGGAGATGGTCCCTTGGCTCCTTTTCGGCAGTATTTTGTGGCAGTGCCTTGAACCGCAGAGTGTAATCCAGCGGCAGATCAACGCGGCACAGGATTCAGTGCGAGTAAACCCAGCAGAGTCCAAAATGACCACAGACACGGCTGCCACAGGCAAAGATCATGGAGCAGACCATGGGCAAAGCTCAGACTGCTCAGCAGTGTACCCATGAACGGCATTGGTTTACAGCAGAGGCAGGTCCCTGCAGTAGACAGGCAGGATGCGGCGGTCCGAAAGTGGGGACTGTGTGCTTTGTCCTCACCCTTCTTCCAGATGCCCCTCAAGATACAACTCAAGAACTGACTCCAGGTCCAAGTCAAAGTCCCAGCCAAAGTCCCTCTCAAAGTCCAGCTCAAAGTCCCCCACTGGAAGTCCCCCGCTGGCAGTCCGACTAGATGACATGTCCCATTGCCATATCTATATATGCTGGGGTGATTTGCTTTCCCCCGTTCAAGCCCACAGGGGTGGGGTAAGGTACTTGGCACCTACTTCTTTCACATTCCAAACCCCTGGAGCCAGAGGTGGTGGTGGTGGTGGGGGGACTATAACAGTTTTGCACCCCATTCAAACCTCCAGTGGGGTAGAGACTTGGGTGCGCCCTGCCACACATATGTTCCAATCCCTTCATCATTCTTTTACATGGGCTGGGGGTTTCAAGGACTTAGGTGTGCAAAGCAAATAGGCAGTTTGTTCCCACTGATCTGCAATGGAGACATCCATCTTCCATCATTTGATTAGGTAAGCCAAGTTTTTTCTTTCTTTGGAAAGAGATCTCTCTACTCTCTACAACTACTTGAAAAGAAGTTGTAGTGAGGTGGGTGCCAATCTGTCCAATCAAGTAACAAGTGACTGAAAAAGATGAAATTACCTCAAGTTTCACCAAAGGAAGTTTAGGTTGGATAGTAAGATACCTGAAAGTGTGTTCAGGCATTCGAACAGGCTGCCCAAGGAGTTGGTGGAGTCACTGTCACTGGAGGAGTTCAAGAAACGTGTGGACATGTCACTTTGGGACATGGTTTAATGGCCATGGTCTTAGGTTGAAGGTTGAACTCAATGATCTTAGAGGTTTTTTTCCAACTGAAACAACTCTATGATTCTGTGAAGGTCGAAGTGTTTCATTTTAACATGAACTTTATGGTTGCGGTCGAGTTTCATATGAAGAGAAGTTCATGGCCCAGAAAATCAGAGTCCCTAGGGAAACGCTGCTGTGCTGGTTTGAGGCTAATGGGAATATTTTAACGAGATAAATTAGATCCTTGGCTGTGAAAAGAAAATAACAATGATGTCTATACCACCCATTGGTTTTGCTGAGAGGTATAAGTAGTCGTAACAATAACAAAGTCTCTTTGGCTGCATCTTGCCTTAACTCCTCTGCATGAAACCTGTGTAACTTGATCTAATAATTTCCTTCTAATCCCTTATTGGCTCTGGCATCTCACCTTTGCTTTATCTCCAAAATTAATCATGTAAACTTTCAACCAGGGCTTATTTTGGTTATTTTTTGGGATAACGAGGGGTAGGAAAAAGGAGGGGGAGTTGGTTGGGAACCCTCTTGGGCAGTCTTGGTGTTTGGGAGGGGATTTGAATTTCTATATTACTTCTAATTTGTGTACAATTAGAACTGTTTGTATACATATGCTTATAAATTTTGCAGTGCTGTAAATATAGCTTCATTTTAACTTCCATCCGTCTGAGTTAGCCTGGTTATTCCAACTCCCTAACCACTGCAGCTGCACATCACATGAGGGCACCCAAGGCATAAGTAGAGATGAAGACTCCAGTTCTCTCTGTGATGGTAGGTTTAAATCATTCCAGTTTTGAAAGCAGATAAGTAGGATGTTCTGTGAGAATGAAGAAAATAATTGTGGAGGAATGATGGAACGATGTAGGGTAATTGTTGTCTAGCTAATCAGGGCCACAGTTCTGCCAGCTGAGCCACTGCAAGTGAAGTGACAACACAATCTTTAACTAATTTAAAGTCTGTTTCCATTGTGGAGCAATTAATTTCTCAGTTCACAAACAAAAGGTTGACACTCGGATCCTGGCAGAGAGGGGAAAATGCTTTAATCTTGCCTTGCAAAAATTCCTCTCACCCATTAAACCAAGGGAGATCATTTCTTGGCAGACACACAACTACCACTAGTTTTTAATTATCAATATAAACGCCAAACAAGCTTAGACTAGCTGCTTTCCCTGTCAGATGTGCAGGGCTGCTTTCATCTGTCACTGCTGCACAACATCAAGCGCCCAAGGCATGGATCTGAGTGTGATCTCCTGTGTGATTTACTCTGGGCGATTCCACTCCAGCAGGGGTGTTGGACTAGATGAACTCCAGACGTCCCTCCCAACCTCCACTGTTCTGTGATTCTCAGGCTGTAGGATATAAGGATTCTTGGGCACTGACAACTGGCTTTAGTGAACATGGAATAGCATCCTGACAAAGGGAGTGAGCAGGGGATGGGGTCCAGAGGAGCACAAGCAAAGAAATTGGGATGGTCTTAAGAAAAGGACATTGTAACCTTCAGCAAATCTCAGGAAATGTTTTGTCAGAAATCCTAGGTCTTTTCCACTCATAGTGATTCTGTGATTCTGTAACTGAATCCCTATCCCTGGAGATGTTGAAGAGGCAGAGGTGTGGTACTGAGGGACATGATTTAGCCCCAGACTTTATAAAGTTAGATAGTGGTTTGGCTCAATGATCTTAAGTGTCTTTTCCAACCAAAACAATTCTATGATTATGTGAAGCTTTAGTGCACCCTGAGCCACATCACAAATGGTGTTTGGTTGTAACTCTGATCTGGCAAGAAAAGAATCTGAGTTCTTTAAGAAATGGGAACAGGCACTCTGATGGGTTAATTTCGCACCAACCAGCTCTATGACAAACCAGGTGTCATCTGCTGTCCTCACTTGCTTACCTTTATTCAAGATTAGGCGTTGTCTGTCCTTCCACAGCCGGCATAAAGCTGGCATAAAGCTTAAAGCTCACATAAGCTCCCCCTAATTTGACAGAAATGTGACAGAAATTCAACACTGGATCTGGATCAAAAATTGTACTGCTGAGCAATCCATTTATGCACATACCTGGAATTAAGGATCAGAGAGACACGGCTTAAGAAGAAGACTAACAGTGTGCGAACTAGGTGAGATCAAAAGAGCTGTAAGGAGTTTCATGCTCCAAAGGTGATAGCATTGGGAAATAGCTTGAGATGACAGTTACAGGACCATGCGGGAACTGATAGGAAGAGGTGTATGGTGTGTGCTGTCAATTGGCAACATTACAGAGATGTCAGCATTTGAGAAAGACAGCAGTTTAAAGTGTTCCTACCCAAGAAGCCACCTGAGAAGTACCCTAGAGGGCTGAAGTTAGTTTAGCAAACAACTTTTGCAAACTTTCAGCTCTACAGAGACATCAGTGGAGGTTCAAAATTTTTCCTTTCAAACAGAAACAGGCTGATTTATATCAGGACAATCAGGAAAGTGATAGATACTGCAGCAATTCATATCCTATATTAGGTGGTGCTGAGATGAGTGAGATGCATGTGCCTCCTTCCTGGAGGTGTTCAAGGCCAGGTTGGATAAGGCCTTGAGCAGCCTAGTCTAGTGGAATATGTCCCTGCCAATGCCTGGGGGCTTGGAACTAGATGATCTTCAGGTTCCTTCCAAGCCAAACCATTCTCTGAATCTACAAACAGGCTCTTTCTGTGCTCATTCTGCAAATCCTGAGAGCTTGACTGACTTGCCTCCAATATACAGTGCTCTTGGTTACATGGGACTTAGAGCCCTGATCAAACCAGTAGATTCAGGTAGACATAATAGATGTAGCCCTCATTACTGTAGGATCTGAGTTAGGATACCTAACTTCACCTCACTCACAGGTTATAGCATCTGTGAGAAAATGGCTAGAAGTTCTGTGTTCAAAAGGTACCTCAGAAACTACCTAGTTCTTCAGACAGGTAGTGTTTGAAGCTCTAGGACTTCAATTTACATGTCCTAGTCCTAAAACTTCCCTCTGGCAACTGAGCTTCAAGTTCGAGGACAGAGTCTCAAAACTTCCCTCTAGCTACTACCTTCATATCTGTGATACTTTTAAAAGGAGTCCAAGTTTTTCCACACTGACACGTAAAAAACTGACAAGATACTGAAGGTGCAGCAAACTAATCAATGAGCTATTTGGAGCTCCAATTACCAAACTGGAAGCTATGAAATTTCTGCACGAAGCTTTTCTCTAACTCAGAGATATCCAAGGTAGGTTTAATCTTTCTGTGGACTAGGACTTCAAAATGCACAAAACTGAGGCTGAAGGGATTCACAGTCAAGTCTTTTATATCTCAACTACAAATCTGTATCACTGGACAGAGAATCACAGAATGGTTTGGGTTGGAAAGGACCTTTAAAAATAATTTAGTCCAAGAAGTCAGCTTAAACCTAGTATTACCAGGTATTTACTTCAAGGCTCTTGAACAGAAGAAGTAAAAGGCAGCAGCATGGTGATGCAGGAACTCTAAGATTAAAGACAGAGTTAAAAAAAATCTCTCTGCTAAATCAAGTACAGCTGAATTCTCAACACACCACTCTCAAATTCCAGGTAACTGCCGAGCGGCAGGCAAATTAGCCTGTGGTGAGCCTTGTGCTGCAATGACCTGAGAGCTTTCCTCTCCAAAGACAGCTCCCTGTGCTTTCCTGAAGAACCTCATTAAAAGTAACACCATTAGCATGTCTATGAGAGACAGGCAGCCTCACTACAATAGCCTGGAATGCATCCAGGCAGCTCTTGAAAGTCTCTGGAGAGAGAGACTCAATCTCTCTGGGCAGCCTGCTCCAGGGCTCCAGCACCCTTGCAGTAAAATTCTCCCCCATATGTAGGGGGAACTTCCTTTGCTTCAGTTTGTGTCCATTCCCCGTTGTCCTATCACAGGACACCTACCCTTAAGGAATTTGAGAACACTAACCAGATCCCCTCTCAGCCTTCTCTTCTCCAGGCTATACAGCCCCAAGTCTCTCAGCCTTTCCTCATCAGACAGGCCTGCCAGTCCCTTCATTGTTTGTGTAGCCTCCATTGGACACTCTCATTTCTTTGACCTGGGGAGCCCCGAACTGAACACAATACTCTAGATGTGGTTTCACCAGGGCAGAGTAGATGGGCAGGAGAACTTTTCTTGACCTGCTGTCCACACTCTTCTTAATGTACCACAGTATCCCATCAGTCTTCTTGGCCACAAGGACACATTGCTGTGCTATGGAGAACTTACTGTCCACCAGGACTCCAAAGTCCTTCTCCATGGAGCTGCTTTCCAGTAGGTCAATCTTAAACCTGCACCGGTTCGTAGGCTTGTTTTTCTGCAGGTACTGGATACCACAGTCTGCTCCACTTCAGGGAAATGCAGCTGCCTATTTGGTCTGAGGGCAGTAATAACTTCTGTTTGTGTTCTATAGCGAGCACCCACTGCAGTGTAAATGTACCACCACAGGCAGGATAAATGGTGCAGGATGGTCAGCATTGCAAGAGGGACACAAATTTACTTGGTCCTGAGCATAGACTCATAAAATAGTTAGGGTTGGAAGGTGTCTTAATCATGTAGTTCCAACCTCCCTCCATGTGGCAGGGACACGTTCTACTAGGTCAGGCTGCTTTAGAAGGACAAGACCACCACTCTCTCTGTGCCACAATACTCTCCAGCACAGACAGGTGAATGTCTGGGCTTGGAACCCAAACTTCACACACCTTTTGGCAGTCACGTGGGGAGAAGTTAGCAATGAGCACTGAGGCACAGCGTGGTTGCTAGGGCAAGAAACAAATGTGGAAGTGGCTTAGCAGTAGTGTTGGGATTGTGAGCTCTAGATGAGTGGTTGGACTCGATGCTCTCAAAAGGCTCTTCCAACCTAAACAGTTCTATGGTTCTAAGCCAGAGCAGGATGGGCCCTTTGCAACCCCAGTTTCTCTTTGCTGTCATACCCAAATCCTGAGAGCAAGTAAAGCTGGAATGCAGCAGAAGAGAATCATGTGTCTACAAAGGTGACACTAAAGCAAAGCAAGATGCTGACAGCTCATCAACCCAGTGCTCACAGATTCGCCTGAATTTAAATAATTCTTACAGGCAAGGACTGTTGTTCCTTGACACTTAGTCACTGTGTGAAGCTCTCAACAAGTGAATGTTTCTGCTCTCTCTGATTTACTGTGCACTCAAGACCTTCTCTCTAAACTCAACAGTAAATACTCTTGTTTATTTTCTGGAATAAAAGGCAACAGTAAGCTCAAGGCTGCAGAGTCAGTATAAGACAGTCAAATTTATTCAGAGAACATACGAAAAGGAGTAACAGGAAAAAACCCAGGAAATTAGAGTGAGGGCACATCATTTGAAGAAAAAGAAAAGTCTTTAGTTAACATTTTACAAGCAACCGGTTTGCTGCTACATCATGAGACTGTGCTGCCGTTCAGTGAGACCTGGACAGGCTGGAGAATTGGGCCAGAGAGAACATCATGAAGTTCAACAAGAATAAAGACAGCATCCTGCATCTGGGGAGGAACAGCCCCACGCACCAGTGCAGATTAGGGATTGGCCTGCTGGAAAGCAGCTCTGTGAAGAAGGACGTTGGAGTCCTGGTGGACAAAAAATATCCATGGGGCAGTAATGTGCCCTTGTGGCCATGAAGGCAAACAGCATCCTGGGGTGCATTAAGAAGAACGTGTCCAGCAGGTCCAGGGAGGTTCTCATGCCCCTCTACTGTGCCCTGGTGAGACCACATCTAGAATATTGTGTCCAATTCTGGACTCCTCAGTTCAAGAGGGACAGGAATCTACTGGAGAAAGTCCAACATAGGCTGCAAGGATAATGAAGGGATTGGAACATCTGTCTGACATGGAAAGACTGAAAGACCTGGGTCTGTTTAGCTTGGAGAAGAGAAGGCTGAGAGGTAACCTGATCAATGTTTCCAAATCCCTGTGAAGAAGACGGGGCCAGTATCTCTTCACTGGTGTCCTCTGATAGGATAATGGACAGTGGGCACAAAATGAAACACAGGAAGTTCCACTTCAAGATGAAGAAAAACTTCTTCACTGTGAGTGTGCTGGAGCCCTGGAGTAGGCTGCCCAAAGAGTTTGTGGAGTCTCTTTCTCTGGAGACTTTCAAGGCTCATCTGGATGCACTCCTGCATAACCTGCCCTAGGTGATCCTACTTTGGAAGAGAGGTTCCTTCCAAACTCTACCTTTCTATGATTCTATGATTCCTGCTGTGACCTCACTGCCCATGCAATCACTTGCTCAGTCTTGCTTGGATTGCTGCTCACATCTGCAATCAGTGCTAATCCCAACCCTAAATGTCTCCACAAAAACACCGACAGATGCTTAAACATTTGCCAACCTGCTAACCTACCAGCAAAATAAGCACAGAGGTGGCACCTAAAATTTCTTACAGCTTCTCAGGAGGTGCTATTTGAATCTCTTTACACTTCAGCAAACAGAATGATACAGTAGCAACACCACTCTGCCCTATTTGGGTATGGGAAAAAAAAAAAAAAAAGTCAGTTCCTATCTGCCTGAAAAGCAGTTGTTTATGGGTGACTGTCTTATCTCTCCACGACCAACCAACAGTAGGTGGCAGTGGTGGCGTTCTCACAGATTTCCATCCGCCTTTATTTCTGAAAAAGCATCCACTGGTACCTCGAAATTTTCAGCAAGCAAGAACGTGGTGAAAAACAGCTCAAGGATTTCTCTCAGTGGGTTACAAGCCAAAGATTTTTTAAAATAAAGTAAAATACCTTTTGCTGTATTATTGGGGGCTGAAAGAGAATTGCCTGACCCACCTTGTCTCTCTCAGCACTGTCTGACTGGATCCTTAGCTTGTTAACCTCACTTTCATGGTATTTAATGCTTACAAGCCAACTGTGTTTTGTATAACGGTGTCTCAATAACCATTAATTGTGATGTTATATTACATTTAAGAGTTGCTAAAGGGCTGTATTCTCTGATAGTGAGCTATCAGAGCTGATTGATGGCATCAGTATCCCTAAGTGTAATTAGACATATTTGAAACTGTTAACACTATCCAGGAGTTAGCAGCATTACAGATTATCCTTCTCTAAACTGACCTTAGAAACTCCCCAAAGGTCGGTTGTCAGGATGTTTACCTGCTCACAAATTCAAGAAAGCGAAATGAAGTGGCAATAAAAGGAAAAGGAAACTCCTTTCCTTGGCCCTCCTGAATTCAAGCAAATTAAGGCACAGCTTAAATATTGTACAGGAGAAATTACTTGGGTGTGAGCAAGACAATCAAAGCACCAACAAAGAACAGGAACTGCCAGCAAGTTAGAAAACTCTGTAATCAAAGTGATCACTCAACCATCCCTGGTTTACGTTCATTTATTGCAAAGAATCACAGAACTGTTTTGATTGGAAAAGACCTCTAAGATCGAGTCCAATCATCAACTTAACACCACCATGGCCATTAAATCATGTCCTGAAGTGTCATGCCCACAGGTTTCTTGAATCCCTCCAGGGACAGTGGCTCGACCACCTCCCTGGGTAGCCTGTTCCATAAGGTAATTGAGATTTTTTTTTTCATCCAGTGAAGGGTGACAAAGCTGTTGGTGGGTCTGGAGA
>VWYK01055372.1:0-13148 GCA_013399775.1 Semnornis frantzii
AGGCCCCAGAACTGGACACAGTAGGTAGTGGGGGAAAGGTGCAACTGCATAAAGCATTGGTAACTACTATGGCTCTGTGTTCTGTTTATATTCTTCATTGATTGTGGTTTGCCTCTCCCTTAGGCTACATTAAAGCATGCTTAAATAGCAATTGCCACCAAACAAAACCAGTAACACCAACAAGGAGTTTCCATTGCAGCTTCCTACTGTAGTCATAATGTCTCTAGTCATTAATCAATGATAGGATGAGACATATTTTTACTAGTTCAAGCTAGGAGTAATTTACTTTTAGTAGGAAAGCCTCTTTTGGTAAATAAAAGCAGTATAATCTGTGCCTAAGATGCGAAGAGAAGAGTAGCTCACAGGGGTTCTGGTTAATGAGCTATTTTGCCACTTTTCCAATCTCATGATTTGTTTCTCTTGGCAATGTCACTCCTGAATCCTGTTGTTAAAATTATTTTTAACTTAGCTACTACATTCCAAAGATTCTTCTGTGTGGAACAACACTTAGTATAACTATGTAGCCATGAGGGAGTTCAACTGCTAAGAGGTTATCTAAGACCTACAAGCGCAATTATATTGCTTTTGTTGGCTGCTCAGGAGCATGGGCTTTGAGTTGACCACAGCACATAACTCTCACAAGCAGTGTTCATACTGCTAAGGTAGGCAGTATCTGGTTAGGTTAAATAACATGAGTCATGAATATGAGTGCCTGAAATTGAAGCACTTGAAGAGGCTACTTGCTCTGGGGGTGATGAGCTGAGTTGTGATGTGGGTACCGCTGAGGTGTTTGTCTTGAGACATGAACCAATTCAATACACATAACAGGGAAAACTAACTTCTTTTGTGCAGGTCTAGGTTTCCTCACACAACCTCTGACTTCTTGAATTCACTGATCCAACTTCTGATCAGAGAAGAACTTGAGCTTGAGGGAAAATTCCCTGTAAGAGCTGCTGCTAAGAGGGAGAAAAATATTTTTTCCTCAAAAGGCAAAAGGGGATATGATCAGAGATGAGGGATGTAATCATACTCTCTACTGTCAGAAAACAGTGCTCCTAGCCTTGTTAGGCCTTTACAGAAACATTCAGGTTGGAAAAGACCCTCAGGATCACCAAGCCCAACCAATTTTCTAGTTGCCAAACTGGAAAAACATAGACTTGATGGGTGGATAAGGACTCACTGGATAAGGAATTGGCTGGATGGTCGCATGCAGAGAGTGGTGATCAATGGCACAATTTCCACCTGGAGACCAATGCCAAGTGGCATCCCTCAGGGGTCAGTGCTGGGACCAGTGCTGTTTAACATCTTTGTCAGTGACATAGACAGAGGAATCGAGTGCACCCTCAGCAAGTTTGCAGACGACACCAAGCTGTGTGGCACAGTTGACTTGCTAGAGGGCAGGGATCCATCCAGAGGGNCAGTTCTGGAGACCCCAGCACAGGAAGGACATGGAACTGTTGCAGTGGGTCCAGAAGAGGCAACAAAGATGCTCAGAGGTCTGGAGCAGCTCTTCTATGAGGACAGGCTGAGAGAGTTGAGGCTCTTCAGTCTCAAGAAGAGAAGGCTTCCAGGAGACCTTATAGTAGCCTTCCAGTATCTGAAGGTGCCTACAGGAGAGCTGGGGAGGGACTATTTGCAAGGTCTTGCAATGACAGGATGACAAGGGACAATGGGTTTAAACTGGCAGAGGGAAAATTTAGACTGGATGTTAGGAGGAAGTTCGTTACAGTAAGGGTGGTGAGACACTGACACAGGTTGCCCAGGGAGGTTGTGGATGCTCCCTCCCTGGAGGTATTCAAGGCCAGGTTGGATGAGGCTTTGAGTGACCTGTACTAGTGGGAGATGTCCCTGTCTATGGCAGGGGATTGGAACTAGATAATCCTTGAAGTCCCTTCCAATCTTACCATTCTATGATTCTATGATTCTAATATCCCTATTCTACAGGGTTCACCCTAAACCATATCCCCAAGCACCACATCCAAACTACTTTTAAACACATCCAGAGCTGGTGTGTTTAAAAGCCCATTCCAATGCCTGATCAGTCTTTCCATGAAAAAAATTCTTCCTAATGTCCGAGCTAAAACTACCCAGTCGCAGCTCAAAGCCATTCCATCTTGTTCTATTGCTAATTATCTGTTAGAAGAGACCAGCACCAACCTCTCCACAAGGTCCTTTCAGGTAACCATAGACAGCCATGAGGTCTCCCCTCAACCTTCTCTTTTTCAAACTAAACAGTTATTTGGTGCTCCTTGTTTTATTGTTGCAGACCATTGAAAGGAGATTGCCATCCACTTGACACCCACCCCTCAGATATTTATAGACACTGATGAATTACAGAATCACAGAACCACAGAAATATTCAGGTTGAGAAAGACACCCAGGATGACCAAGTAGGACACACCACATGTCAAGAATCTTCAATAGCACCTTTGTAGTGGTTTCCTTGCAGGCTGAGGAAAGGAATGATGATATAGAAGTCATTCCTTTCCAAGCCTGGCCCCATATCTGCATCTGAGCTCATGATCTCTAGGTCTTGCAGCCATATGTTTATTTTTTTTGTGCAGTGTTTTAAAGACAGGTGCTAAGTAAGGTCTTTTCTTCTGACTCTTGCATATTTTTCATATTCGGTGGAACCCTGGAGACTCAGCACGTCTGTAAATCAAGCCATGCTGGTTTTAAATTGCCATTCTGTTGGAAAGTTCTTTTTTACAAACTTGTAATTCAAAAATTTCTTTCCCAAACCAAAATTATGCTGGGAAATTGGATGAGTCATGGGACTGGGAATTCAATATGAAGCCTTTCATCTGTAGATCACAAGTTCAAACATGCCCTGGGTCACTAAAGCTTTGTCATGTACTGGATTTTCAGCACTGCAAGATACTATGTATATGTGAATGACAAAATTTCATTCTGAAGGCCCATGGCATAATTGCATCAGGAGGGAAAAAAGCTCCGTGGTACAGTAAAGACCAACTGCTTCTCCTGAAAAAGCAGAGGGTGGAGTAGGTTTTGCCTTTGAATTTTTTTCTTTCTTTTATTTTTTCATTTTCTTTTTGTTTATAATATTTATTAGCAAAGAAAAAATTATTTGTCTTGTGAATTTGGAATATGTCGGTATTTTTTTCTCGTGAATATGGATTTTTTTTTTTCTCTTATCTGAATTAAGATCATAGAATCATAGAACCATAGAATCATAGAACGGTCTGGGCCAGGAGGGACCTCAGTCATCTAGTGTGGCCCCCCTGCAGTCATCAAGGACATCCCCACTAGAGCAGGTCACCTCACCTTGAATGTCTTCAGGGAGGAAGCCTCAGCCATCTCCCTGGGCAACCTGTTCCAGTGCTCCACCACCCTCATTGTAATGAACTTGTGCCTAGCACCCAATCTAAATCTGCTCTTGAAAGATGAAAGACACTACATGAAGTTTCCTCAGCTTTGTGGAAAATAGGGTGATGATGCACGAAGGAAAATCTGTCTAAAAGAGATCTAAAAAAAGATTGCAGAATGGTTGAATTCAGTTAGGGTTATATTACTTTTTTCTTATAGATGGGGTTTTTTATTTGGTTGATTGAGATTTTTTAATGAAACATCAGTGTTGATTAAAGAATGTTATTGTGCTTATTGTCCATAATTTTAGAATCTTTTTTTTTCATATTATCAAGCCCTGCAGACTGTATTTGTGTGTAGATAAATTATTACAAATACATTTCTTTCAGTCTCTTCTTCCTAAAACATTGCAGGGGGGAGGGGGTGTGGAAAAAAACAAAACAAACAAAAAAAACCCCAAAAAGCCCAGAGGGAGAATGAAGATCTATGATGGAGAACAAAAAGTCGGGACACAATATTTATGATCTCATTCAACCTCAAGACGTTATCAGTCTGGAGGAGAAATTTAATCTTGAACATAAATTGCATTTCCTAAAAAAAACATTATCTTGCCTTAAGACACCAAACGTACTGATTACAGAGAATGTCTGTGTTTACACATTTGTACAGACCATGCTGACTGTATTAGAGTCCTAGGAAACAAACTATGTGCAGCATACAGAGCTGCTCCAAGCACTGAGGAGGAAAAGAAAGAGAAATTTTGAAATCAGATCCTCTGATCTCTAAATCCTTTCAGATTCCTGAAGCGCATTAGCTTTACTACTGCATGATGTGCGCGGTAGTATTTCCCCTAATGAAATCTGACTAAAAGTTTAAACGAGTTTAATGCATGAAATGTATAAATAAAATGTGGCCTTGATTAAATTTAGACTTGATACATAACTTAAATGAGTAGCACAAGAGCAGCTTTGGTATCGTGTGTCCAGGCTATTTTTGGTGACACTTTGTTAAAAAGGGAGTGAGTTTTAGCATTCCATATACCTTGAAAAGAAAAAGTAATACAGGGAGGCTGAAAATAAAGTTAATAAAACCAGACTTTTTTTTTTTCCCCCCTCTTATTTTAAAATGTATTAGAATGGATTGCTATGTCAAAGCAGATGTATGCTTTCTCCACCCACTTTAAAATAAAGTCTATTTAGGACTGCCTGTGACCTCCATCTGACAAATATCCTCCCAATATCCTCCAAATACACGTAGAAGTTGTATCAGTTTAAGCTTTGTCACATTACCTCACTAATGTGTCTGAACCCTGACCTGTAGGAACCCATTCATCCTCGAAAAGGTAATTCACCTTCCATGTCCACTAAATCTCTGGCTTCTTTCCAAAATCAGAACAAGGTTTCACATACAGTTGTCTGTCACAGCCTCAGAGAAGCCAACAATTAATTCATGCAATTTTCCAGTGATCACAAAGAAGGTGATGCTTCATTGTTCCCACTGCTGCTGATTTATACTCAGCTAAGATAATGAACACAAATTTCCTCCAAGAGACAACTCTGTGCAATAAGGAAAATAAAAACAAACAAACAAACAAAAACCAAAAAAAAAAAAGGGCAAAATTTCAGTACACAATTCTCATACCATTTATTAAATTTAGATTTTCTTTATAATCACCTACAAAACAAATTCTGAGAGAAAATATCTCACAGAGAATAGGATTTTTCAGGAAGAGAATAAAGGTATCCAACACTAACATGTATTTTCTGCTACTCTCTACAATACCCTCAATTATTGCGTTGAGTTTTCGTCTCAGTACAAGAAGGACATCTCAGTACAAGAAGGAGTGGAGGTGCTGGAGCAAATGCAGAGGAGGGCAATGAAGCCTGGAGAGTAAGTCTTATGAGGAGTAACTGAGGGAGCTGGGGATGGTCAGTTTGAAAAAAAGAGGAGGCTGAGAGGAAACCTCATGGCTGTCTACAGCTAACTGAAAGGACCTTGTGGAGAGGTCGGCGCTGGCCTCCTCTCACAGGTAGTGATAGAACAAGTGGGAATGGCCTCAAGCTGCGACTGGGTAGGTTTAGACTGGAAGAATTTTTTTCATGGAAAGACTCATCAGACATTGGAATGAGCTGCCCAGGGAGATGTTGAATCACCAACTCTGGATGTGTTTAATAGTTATTTGGATGTGGTGCTTGGGGGATAACATCTAGGGTGAACCTTGTAGAGTAGGGATATCATTTGGACTTGGTGATTCTGAGGGTCTTTTCCAACCTGAATGTTTCTGTGATTTCTGTGATGCGTGGAATCACCATCTTTTATTTGGCAGTCATCTATTACACCTGTGAAAATCCTCTACCAGGGCTTGTTTTTCTCAGCAAGTAAAGTTCCTTTCTGGTCTCCATCGATTCAAAGCTCTCTGTATGCCCAGAACTCTATCACTGCTGACTCCGGTTCTCTGTCTGTCCTGCAGACCCAACACCGATTTTCAGTAACAGACCCACTTAGAGTCAGTAAGATTAAACCTGTGAATACCACTTCCTATTCACTGAGAAGCATGGAGAGACTTACAAAGCAAACATTACCTGCTGAAAGTGACATTGCCAATTCTAACCTACAGATTCCTCTGCTTAAGATCTTTGCTACAGGGCTTGCACCCCACAGATAGTGGAAATGAAGGCAGTAATCCCTTAATGATGGTAAACTTGACCAGCAGGAAAGTGAACTCGTGCATACAAATTGGCCCAAATGGCAGAGGCTGTTCCTGTTATTAAGGCAGTAAAGAATACTTGAAACTATTTACTTATTTCCCTGCTATTGGTTGTACTGGTTTGAGGCTACTTGGAATATTTTAATGAAAACAAAAATAGATTATAGACCGAAAAAAATGGTGATGTCTACTTCACTCGTAGGCTTGCTGAGATGTATAAGAACAAGGACACAAATACAGATAACACAGAGAGTCTCTGGGACCTGGTGTGTCTTCTGGCCTTCTGTTGTGTAACCCAACTAATCACTCTGCATCTAACCCCCCTTGCCAATCCTTCAAACTCACCTTGCATGTAAGGCAGAAANTGTAAATATTCCTGTATATTGTGTATATATCTGCTTGTATATTGTGCCAAGCTGTAAATAGAGCTTCATTCCTTAACTTCTGATCAGCTGAGTCTAGTCTGGGCACATTTTCATGGCGGGGGGTTGGGGGGGGAGGGGGGGGTTAACTCCTAAACCATCACATGTGTACTTTCAAAATAGAAGAGATGCTGCTATGTCATGCAAATAGACGTTAAGTCTGAAAGAGAGCCAAAACTATTCCATCAACCCAAGGAGAAGAAAAAACAAATTGTATCACATCAGATTCTACACATTTATACACACAAGAAAAGTGATCATTCCACACTCTGTTCAAGGGTGGGTTTTTTTTTCCCTGATAAACTGAAATGTTGTGTTTCTGTGCACTAATTTCTGCAGGGTTCATCAGAGCAAGTACACAAACATTTGCACATGCATACAACACTATCCCTCAAAATTTTACTACTTTTGAATAAGAAACTGCTCTTAAAATGAGAATCAAAACACCTTCAGAAGCATTGATCAGGTTACAACTTCATTCTAAAGCTGTACCTAGAAATGTTGAGTACTTCAGCTTTTCTGTTTCTTTATTTTTCTTTCTTTTTTTTCCTTTTTTTTTTTTCTCCCAAAGTTCACTTTGGATTCTGCCACTTCTGAAACGATGAACACTGTAAAATTGGATTTGAAACCGCAGCATTAAATGCTTAAAATCTGATCCTTCTGTTGAGACCTGGGATAAATTAAACTGATGTACATTATTTTTAAAGAAAGGAAAAAATATGGGAAGTGGGTTTTGAAGCCTGAAGGCAGAGAACAAAATAAGTTATGCAGGTGATATAAGCCATCTTATTTTCATTTTTTAAATGTTTTTCTGCTCCCATATGGTTGCTCAGACTGGAAATAATTCCCTAGAAAACACATTTCAACTTAATAACTACAGTACTATGTATAAGGTATATATATGTTTTATGAAATGACAGCAACTATAGCTATTGACTGAAATAGACTGGTTTTCCCTCTACAGTTGTTTGGCTTTTAGTACATGGTGAATTTTAATGTATGCATATCTTCAAAGAGATTGATAGGTGAGAGCAAGTACTGATTGGTAAACGGCATCAGGTGAGATATTTTAAACAATTTTTTATGAAACTAAATTAAACACAAGAGGAAGCTAGCTGTGATTTTAATCTAAATTGTAGGAAACTAAAAACAAAATAACCATATGACAGTAGCTGTTATTAATTTCCTTGTGAAATGTTTGACAGTAACTTTTTTAATGCTACCTCCCTGGAGGTGTTCAAGCTCAAGTTGGACGAGGCCTTGAGTGACCCGTACTAGTGGGAGGTGTCCCTGCCTATGGCAGAGGGTTGGACCTAGACGATCTTTGAGGTCTCTTCCAACCCTACCATTCTATGATTCTATGATCAGCAACTGTCTCTATAATATATATATATATAAGATCAGAAATTAATATTCAAAATATCAGAATCAAAATAGTTAATATTTAAAGAGATAGGATACCTGGCACTCTTCCTATTACAAATTATCTATTCCATTAAAATAAAGTTAATTCAACACAGGCAAACCACTTTGTTCAACTCTTCCTACTACAGATCGTCTGTTCTATTAAAATTAAGCTAATTCAACACAGAAAAACCACTTTGTTCACACATCATACACAGATATCCAAAGTGACTTTGGTATGTTTAACAAATTCAGTGTTAGAACAGGGGTGCTATTCTTGCCAGAACAAGAAAGAGAAGAATAGATTGGTTGGCTTCCCATCTGTTGCCTTACAAAAGGCCTGCAAAAATCCACATCCCTCCACCTCGATCCTTTTGCAGCAATGAATGGCTTCAGATTTCTCAACTACCCACAGTAATGTGGTTCTAAATTACGTTCACGTGCATCATCCTCTAACCATAGCAAATAGAATCTAGGAATGCAAAGGGTAACACATCTCAACCTTTCTACCATGCTCTTTTCAGTAAGGTAATATTTTGATCACATTTTGCAGATTCATGAAACTTGCTCATAACAGAGGTGCAAGAAATAAAGCACTCTGTGGAGCTTATTGCTCTTTAGAGCGATGTTAGCAACTCAGAAAAATCAATATCCCTTAGATATCTGAAAAGGCAAATACGTCCATAGAAAAGAAAAGAGGCCGGAAGTCTTTCTAACCTCATAGGATAATTAGTATAATACATTAACGTTCACAAGGTGAATGTCTGAAACTTGTGAAAGAGGACGTAACACACCAATTCTGTACAATAAGGATAGAGTCAGACATGCTGTTCTGGTTCTCACTGAGCCATGAAACATGGTTTGTGCCCCTGGTCTGTTCCCAATTCTGCAGTCAAAATAATATTTTTAGCAACTACGTTTTTCTGCCCAGGACTGAAAAGAACTGGATGAGACGGAGAAAACTTTGGCCAGAAGTGAGATGAGGGAAAGGAGGAGCAGAAGGCCGGCAACAGTAACATCCTAACACAGGGGCTGGGCAGGGTGGGGCAGGCTGGAACCGTTGATCCGATCTCAGTGCACCCAAAGGGATGCACCATTGGAAGCACATGCTGCTAGAAAGGACAAATCATTCCTGAACACAGCAAAAGTGTTGAAAAACTGAGTAACGATGATCCACCAGACGAGTTAAGCAGTGGTCAATGCTACATCTTTTGACTTATTCACCACTAAAGTGCCATCTTTTATATTTGTTTTGCATGCCTGAGTTTGGGTTTTCTGTTTTCCAAGTTGGTAACTTTTAAAGCCTTTCCCAGCTTCGAGCAGCTCTCAAAGTGCCAAACGGAAAGCGCGAATGTGTCACTGTAATTTTCCAATTGCCTTCAGCTTTAGAAGTTATGAGAACCTTTCGTTTTTCTTTTTTGAAAATGGCTGGATGAGGGTAGAAAACAAGCAGAGGGGTGGAGGTGGGGTGGAATGAGCACATACACATTGAAACTGATGGAGAAAAAAAAAGAGAATTGCAAAATTCACACTTTCTTTAATCTTTTAAAACATATTTGAATTTCACACTGATATGACCATTTCAAAAGCAATTCACCTTTTTTAAAACAGTGTTTTCCAAGTTTTATGCATATTGCATGACTACAGTGGCCTTTTATGTATGCTAACAGTGATGATGTTGCCTGGTTTTCATAATACAACTATGGTGAACTGTCATCTCCAAAATAAAAGGAGAGTTGTAATGGACTTCTGTGGAGACAAGAGTCAAGACTTATTCTCTTCATGATGATGTTTAGTATTTTACATAGATAAACATTAAACAAATGAAGGTACTTAGCAATAACCTGAACAGAAAACTAATTCAAAATTAATGAAGAGAAGGACTGGGAAGGGCCTAACATACTTCTACAACATATTACACCTCTTTAAGGTCCACTTGCATCCACATTCAACAGCAAAAGCTCACTTTGTGAACTGGTGCCACAATACCCTAGAGTTTCACGGGCCTAATGGGCAGAATTAGGGGATTATTTTGTTTTCATTTGGGTTTTGGTTTGATTTAGAATATTGTTTTGAGGGTATTTCTGAAGTAATTGTGGCCAAATAAAAGACCTAAGATTTATATCTGTTCTACACAGTGTCTTACTCTGCTGTGTTTCGCCCTTTGTCCCTACCAGATTTCTTGTAGTTCCCTAGGATCTTCCCTTTTCTCTTTGTAAGTTAAATGCAGCTCAAAGCTAAGTTAATGGTTATTCATTACATCCATGAACAAATGGTTAGTGAAAAGCAGCATAAGCCTCTTCTTATATAGTTTGTCTGTTCCAGAGGAAACTACCCAGACCAACTTGCCATGCTGCCATTTGTCATATATCATTACCTTAGTTACACTGTGGTAACTCACAGCAAGGATGTGACTAACAGTAACCACATGTAATGCTCCACAGTACCATCTTGTATGCTAAGGAAATTTAACAAGGCATGATTTCCAGAGATCAAGACCTTTTTTGTAATTGCAGATTTTAGCTGCTAGAAGACAGAAGTGGGGAGCCTTTAACCCATTAATAATCATCATCTTGCATGCTTCAAAGGGTTCTTTGCTCTTTAAACCTCATGTCCGTATATATAGTATGCTTGTTTGATATGGCAAATTAACAGTTAAAAGTAGAAGGAAATCTGGAGCCTGATTTCACTCTTGTTCTGATTGAAGTCAATGAGTAAACTCTTCAGTGCGACTTCACTTGAGAGAACAAAATGGGGATCTGTAAACCTGCAGTAGCTGTTGCTGCTTCACATCTTGTACTCTTGGAGCCAATATGGTATGAACCTGCTATAGACAATATCTGGTTCCAAAGACAGAAGGCCCAGATCCTCAGAGTAATTAAAATTTACATTAATGGTAAGATCCATCTGGTCCTTAAGTTAGATTCTGTTTCCTTAATGTGTGGCAGAGCAAAATGGTGCTATACTAAGCATATTCTGATTTCTAGATGTGTGAAGTACTCTGAAAAATATACCTTATAAATTGTCTATTTAATATTAATTTGACTGTCTGTAAGAAGCTAAATAAAATTAAGAGGTTGTTATTTGGGGGGTTTTTTGAAGTATTGTAACACTGACCTTGCTTTCTGTCATTGTTAAACTATTTGATGTGCAAAGAGGGTTGAAAAGACAGCTCCTGCGGCATGGATTTGATGACTAGAACATCTCTTTTACGAAGAAAAGCTGAGGGGCTTAGGGTTCTTTAACCTTCCCTTTCAGAGAAGACTCAGGGGGGTCCTGTCAATACTTCAAGGGTGGGTGTCAGGAGGATATGGCCAATCTTTTTTTCGGTGATGCCCAAAAGCAGGACAAGAGGTAGAGGGCACAAACTTGAACACAGGAAGTTTCATCTAAATGTGAAGAGGAACTTTTTCACTGTGAGAGTGACAGAACTGTGAGGCTGCCTAGAGATGCGGTTGAGCGTCTGCCTCTGGAATCATTCAAATTCAGTCTGAATGCCTTCCTGTGCAACCTGCTCTAGACAAGCATGCTCTGGCCATGGGCTGGACTAAAGGATCTCCAGAGGCCCCTTCCAATCCCTATCATTCTGTGATTCAGTGATTCCATAAACATCAAAGATAATTTAAGAAAGAAAAAGGTTGAGAACTGTTGCTACTCACTGCTGCTTTCACAGGGCACTCGATTTTTCCCCTGAGCAAAATTTCAGATTGTACATATTACTCCTCAAATATAAAACCAGAATAGTTTTGTTATAAGCCTTACATTTTCTGCAAAGCATGAAATTATGAGTTTCAGTGTAAACTGTTTCAGTTTTGTAAATACATGCAATGGAGAGTCTCTAACCTGTAACTGATCCTGTTTTCAGACTTTATAGTTGTTTGCATTCCTAGACTTGGGTGACACTTGTCTCACCAAAAGACTCTCACCCTGGAGGCATTCAAGGTGAGGTTCAGACAGGGCTCTGGGCAACCTGATCAACTTGAGAATGCCCCTGCTTACTGCAGAGGGACTTGAATTAGATGACCATTGGAGGTCCTTTCCCACCCAGACCGTTCTATGGGTGTAGGAATCACATAGAAGACAACAATACTGCAGTCGTGACTTCAAAATTACACAGAAATACTTCTCTCTGATACAGTTCTTACAACCCCTTCATGCTGTTCTTTTTGTAGTTTTATGGTGAGTGTTACAAGGAACACTCAGAGCTCAGAAAAGTGAAATGAAATTTTGAAACTAAATCCTCAAATCGGGGCAACATGTGTTGAGTTTTCAGGGGTAAAAATAAATAATGAATCCTTTACCATATTCTTGTGTCACCACAATTATTCCAGGCAGGGCAACATTTCCAGAGGAAGAGTGACTCAACCTGACTCATAATCTCTGATGGAAGTTTTAGTGTTTTCTGATTTGTAATGGAAGATTTTATACATTTTCTTTCTTCCTGCTTCATTAATCCACATAACTATTGACAATATGCAGAATGTAGACATAATTCTCACTTTTTAAAATCTCTGACCTGCTCTACCTAAGGCAGTTCAGAAAAATATCAACACATTCCAGTATGTCTTATTTGTAATTCTTATTTATAGCATCTTATTTATAATATCAAAGGTGTACTATGTGAAAGGATAGGTTGGCAGGTGAGTAAAAACTTTTACTGACTTAATATGCCCAAAATTTCCTTCTTACATAATTGCAATGATTTTTCTTCCTCTTTTTGTACATCAGCTTCCTTTTTTGAAGTCATGCTTTATTAGCCTTTTTTCTTTTCAAGAGTCTATAATTTAATAGAAGACAGTAAAGAATACTTTAATCTTTGGATTATGTTCCTTAATTTATGTTACATGAGGAGCACATTAACTTGTGTTGCAATGTTTCTCAGTGCCCTGTCTCTGGTTCTGCCTGATGCGGATTAAAGTTTGATGTATTTTGAAGAACCATTTAGAGATCTTTGCTTTTCTGTTTTTTTTTTGTTTCATTTTTTTTTAGTCCTATCCTTGTAAGAGTTCTTAGTTCTTTTTTGCCCAGAGGAGTATCTCCTGAGTTCCTGTTTTGTTGTTGCTCTGGCTTTGTTTGGGATTGAGCTAATTTTCTTCATAGCAGCTTATATAATGTATTTTGGATTTGGGATAAACATAGTTGATAACAGATCACACTTTTAGCTTTTGCTAAGCAGTGCTTACACAGTGTTGGGATCTTTTTGGCTTCCCAACAAGCAAACTGGGGACACAGCTGGACAGCTGACTCAAACTGATGAAAATGATGTTCCATATCACAGAATCATAGAA
>VWYK01055373.1:2243-17179 GCA_013399775.1 Semnornis frantzii
CAAAGCTGGTGAAGGTCTGCAGAACAGGCCTGGTGAGGAGCAAGTGAGGGAACTGAGGTTGTTTATTCTGGAGAAAAGGAGGCTGAGAGGGGAGACCTTCTGGCTCCTTACAACTCCCCGAAAGGAGGTTGGAGCCAGGTGGGGATTGACCTCTTCTCCCTAGTAACAAGTGACAGAACGAGAGGAAATGGCCTCACGTTGTGCTAAGGAAGATTTAGGTTGAACATTAGGAACAGTTTCTTCTCCAGAAAGTTTGTCAAGTGCTGGAACAGGCTGTACAGGGAGGTGGAGGCCCCATCCGTGGAGGAACTGAAAGCTGTGTGTAGATGTGGGCGAGGTTTAGTGATGGACTTGGCAGTGCTGGGTTAAAGGTTGCACTTGATCTTAGAGGTCTCTTCTAACAAAAAAGACAAAAATGCTATGATTCTATGAAGTGCTGATGTGTGAGTGTCCTGTACCTGTGTCTGTGTTTGAGGGCAGAACTCTCAGTTACAGCCTCAGGAACACTTACTAATTCCATCAGAATAGAGCAGCAAACCACATCTGTGAACTGCTGTCTGCTGCCATTGGGCTTGGGCTAGTTGTTCATCTTCTCAGCAGTCTGGAGATGATTCCAGTTGAGCTGGTCTATAATTTTATGGGCCATTAGGCAGTCGTTCACCCTGTGCCAGGAGAAAGTTGGCACGCCTGCTGAGAACTGGCGGTGTCCCCACAGAGGGATGCTCACCTTGTGGCACTCTTGCTGTCAAGAGGCACTCACCAGTCTGTGGAGAACTGTTATTTTGTAAGCCCAGAGGTAACCTTTCAGCCCTGTGATTTGGAGTCTGGCTGTATTTTAGTACAATCCTTTGCGGTTTGGATCAGGTACCATGGGGGTATGTGTCCAAAAAAATGTCAGGTTGAAGTCTGTCCCCTGGGATGGTGGCTTAGAGTATCTTAATTACTCCATCCCAAATAGACCAGGTGGTTCAGAGAACTATTTGCAGTGCATTTCCTTTGATTTTACCCATCTGGGAGTCCATGCAAGTGGTGCCATGAGACACTGGGCACTACTGGTAATTGGTGTGGTGAACCACTGGATGCTGATGCCATGTCAAGTAACCCATCATGCAAACTACCACCCATATCCTGTGTTGGTACAGAAGGTATGGTGTATCTTGTGGTTCTTCCCATCTGCTCTGCTCCTGTGAGACCCCACCTGGAGAACTGAGTATAGTAATGGTGCTCACAGCATGAGGACTGAAACTGTTGGAGTGGGTACAGAGGAGGTCATGAAGATGGTCAGAGGGCTGAAGCATCTCCTCTGTAGGGACAGGCTGAGAGAGTTGGGTTCTTCAACCTCGAGAAGAGAAGGGTCCAGGGAGACTTTAGAGCAGCCTTTCAGGACCCAAACAGTGCCTGCAAGAAAGCTGGGGAGGGCCTTTTTACAAGGGCTTGTAGTGATAGGATGAAGGGGAGTGCATTGAAGCTGAAGGAGGGGAGATTTACACTGCATATTAGAAAGAAAGAGGGTGGTGAGACACTGGAACAGGTTGCCCAGGGAGGTTGTGGATGCCCCTTTCCTGGAGGCGTACAAGGCCTTGTGTGACCTGGTCTGGTGGAAGGTGTCCCCACCCACGGTATGTGAGTTGGGACTAGATGACCTTTAAGGTCCCTTCCAGATGACCTTTAAGATCCCTTCCAACCCAAACTATTCTATGAATATATGAACTACAGTCATTTTATCTGGTTCTGTTGTTTGTCTTAATCTCATCATGTGTGTCCATGTGCTTCCTGGTTTTGTGATGTTCAAGCCTGAATGGAGGTTTCAAGGGAAGCAACTTTGTGGGGTATGGCTGAGAATGTGAGTCTGGGAACAGGAAATTCTGCTGCGGTATCTCTTTAGCTCCGTGGCTGATGGCTGTTTTGGCTTTGATCTCAGTCTAACAGCTGAAAGTGTTTGCTGTGTGCAATCCTCACTTTGATTGGAATTGAATTGAAAATTATTAGAAGGCCATCCAGTAAAGAGATTTTACACAATGTTACCATTTCATGAGTTAAAAGATCTTTGTGCCAAATTTATTATGTATTGCAAAATATTTTGGGTGGAGTAGGAGGAAGATGAGTTTGGGCATTAGTCACAGGCCTGCCAGCCATTCATTCATGTAGCAGACCAAAAAGGATTGATTTCTTTTGGGGTGCAGCCCTCGTGGATGCCAGGTCTGCATATTGAAGCAGCTGAAATAATCTGAAGGCTTTGGCTCTGTTTGCCTTTTTTTAAACTGTGCTATTTCCCAGAAGTGCCTGTGCCAGCGCCGATAGCTGCATTCACTCAGAGTGAAGTGAGAAAAATTAATATTTAATTAGAGCTACTATTATATGCCAGCTTCTGTCCATTAACTATTTGCTCATGGTACTTTCTCTTCTGCTTCTGTTGACTCCTTCAGTTTGTCTGCTGTCATCCCTGGCGTTTTTCCTCCTTTGAATCTCCTTCTATAAATCAGGGCTATGCTCCTTGCATTGAGATCTGCCAGGAGTTGCATCAGTCACAGGAGGGTGTTTGAGAAGTGCCCACAGTAGCAGTGCCCTGTTTAATCACTGCAGGGAGCTTTCAGAGGCCAGGGCGAGCAGGAATTTTATCTTGCAGCTCCCAGCCACACTGCAGCCTGCTTGGTTGTAATCTCCTCTCCTGCAGCAGCACTGCCAGAGGATAGTCTGTGGCAGAGGAAGAGACCGGTGGTTTCCACAGATATGAAATTCCTTCTCCACTATCTTCTGGGCAGTTGCTTCTTACTGGAAACCAAGAGTTTCTGTGCTGTTTCAGGCAGCAGATTCCTTGCTGGGTTAGGTACTTCAGAAATCTGCCCATGGCTTGAGCCATGGTGGCTGTTAGAGTAGCCTGTTAGGCTGCCTGCATAATCATAGAATTCTAGTGTAGTGGGGCTTCAAAGGGACCTCTGGAGATCATCCAGTCCAACCCCCCTGCTAAAGCAGGGACACCCACAGCAGCCTGCCCAGGATCACAATGTCCAGCTGGGTTTGCAGTTTCTCCACAGGAGACTTCATAACCTCTCTGGGCAGCCTGCTGCAGGGCTCCAGCACCTTCACATCAAACAAGCTTCTCCTTCTGTTCAGATGGAACCCCCTTGGCTTCCAGTTTGTGCCTGTTATCAGGCATCTGAGTCTGGCCCCATTTTGTTGCCCCCAGCCTTTAACTATTGATCATCATTGAGAAGATGCCCTCTCAGGCTGCTCTTCTCCAGGCTAAACAGCCCCGGGTCTTTCATCCTTCCCTCCTCACAGAGATGCTCCAGGCCCCTTAGCATCTTTGGAGCTTCCCCTGAGCTCTCTCCAGTAGTTCCCTGTCTCTCTTGAACTGGAGAGCCCAGAACTGGACCTGGTATTCCAGGTGTGGCCTGACTAGGGCAGAGCAGAGGGGCAGGAGAACCTCTCTCAACCTGCTGGCCACACTCTTCTGCATGCAGGCCAGGAAACTGTTGTCCTTCTTGGCCACAAGAGCACATGCCTGACTCACAGTGAACCTGTGGTGGTGGCTCTTGCAGCACTCTGTTAGGCTGCCTGTGTAATTGTCTCTCATTAACTTTCCAGCCAGCAAAACGCATTGCACTAATTGTTGCCTGCATGAGCAGAATGCGTCTCGCCTGGTCCCTGGCCTGTGCCGCAGAGCGCAGCTGGGTTGGGATTGCCTGTAGGCCCCTGCCCAGATCCCCTGCTCGATAGCGGTGTGGGTAATTGTGCAGCTCTGCCTTGCCTGCTTCTGATGTGCCTCTTATCTCCCTGGCCTCTTTTCTTCTTGGTAATTGGTCTGATAGAGATATTGGTAGAAGAATGAGTCGAACTCGTCCTTAGGACGCTGATCTCAAAACGGAATTTCAAGGACTGGTTTTCCTTTTGTGGTCGCGTCCGTTTGAATCCCTGTGCTGAAAGATGATCTATTTAGAGCTCAGTTTCCATAGATGCTGAGCAGTCTGAATTCCCACCCCAGCAAGAGCTTATTTTCAGCAAGATTTTTACAGCGTAACAGTCCTGCTTGGACTGTGCCGTTCCAGGTGTTGATAGCCTTTGATGTTGCTTTGGTTTTACCATTTCACCACACAATAGTCAGCTCTGTTCTAATTGAGCTCTTGCTGCTTATGAGTGGTTACAACCATTGCTTCTCTTTCTGTCTGTGTAGTTTCTCTCCTTGGGCGACCCATAATGCCCACACACTTGTTAAGGTGAGCAGAATTGGGTGACCCATAATGCCCACACATTTGTTAAGGTGAGCAGAATCATAGCATGGTAGAGGTTGGGAGGGACCTCTGGAGATCACGTAGTCCACTGCCCCTGCCAAAGCAGGATCACCTAGGGTAGGTCACACATGTCCAGGCAGGTTTTGAGGCTCTCCAGAGAAGGAAGGAGACTCCACAACCTCTCTGGGCAGCCTGCTCTGGGGCTTTGTTGCTCTTACAGTAAAGAAGTTTTTCCTCATGTTGAGGTGGAACTTCCAGTGTCCATTACACCTCATTCTATCACAGGGTATCACTGAAAACAGACTGGCCCCTTCTTGACCCCCACTGTGATGGTTTGGGAGTTACGCATCCCCTACACTTCATAAAATCACCCAGACTAGACTCAACCAGCTGGAAGTTAAGGTCTGAAGCTCTATTTGCAGCTTAGCACAATGTACAAGCAGAGATATACACAATAGACAGGAATAGTTACAGAAGTATACAAGTTAAAGGTAATNGAAGCACACATCACCAGTGTTTGCTTTTCACAGCCTATAATCTAATTTTTCTCCTTAAAATATTCCAGTTAGCCTCAAACCAGCACACCCACCCTTCAGAAATCCTTTTAAAATAAAGATTCCATAATTTTGGAACTTTGTGGACCACAGTCACATATTTCAGGGGTTCAAAAGTCATCTTTTGTTACCAGCCTTGTGCTTGCTTGCTGTACCAGAGACCACACGGTGTTGGTCTTCCTGCAGTGCTCACTCCAGGGCCCATTTTTCTAGAAGGAAAGTTGCTTGGCTTCTCAGCTGCCACGTTCGCCATGTGCTCTTGGCCTTGAAGGACCAGTTGTGGGCTCTGTTCCCTCCATTGTTTTCAGAGGATCATTACAGTTGGAAAAGACTTCTGAGATCATCAAGTCCAACTGTCAGCACCACCATGACCACTAAACTACGTTCCCAAGTGCCATGTCTATGCATTTTTTGAACGCCTCTGTGGAGAGTTGATTTCACCACCTCCCTGGGCAGCCTGTTCCAATGCCTGACCACTCTTGCAGGAAAGAAATTTTTCCTAATATCCAACCTAAACTTCTCCTGATGCAACTTGAGGCCATTTCCTCTAATAAGGCCATGTCCACAAATAGCTTCAAAATCTCCCACTTCTATTTATTTAAACCCTTTGAGCTCAAACCTAGGAAATTATTTCATCAGAGAGTTTCCCTTCAGCTTAGGACCCTTGAGAATAACTGATGAAAAAAAAGACCCTTGGGAATAACTGATGAAAAAAGAGTGGTTGAGAGTCAAGCAGCCATTACTAAAATCTGTAAGCCTTCCAGGCAAGGTTTCTGAGAACAACGTGTCCCAGAATTTCCTGGTTTAGGGCAGAGCTAGAGTTAGGCAATTGTGGAAATCATGCCTTGGTAAAGAGTTGTCTTTTAGTGTTTGGTTTCCTGGGGTGAAATGCTCAATTCTTAACAGAAACCAGTTTTGTTGTGGGTGTATTTGAACTACTGAGACTTGGAGGCTCAGTTCTAGTAGCATGTGAGATATGTTTGGTGGATAATTAATTCTGCCTGCCAGTTTGGGGTCATGTGTGCTCATTTTCATGTGATGAGAAGAAGATTGGTTAAAGTAATAAATGCCTTTCATGCTGATCCACATCCTTCCAGTGGTCTGAAGTGGCTTTGTACA
Organism: Semnornis frantzii; assembly: GCA_013399775.1. Classification (NCBI taxonomy): domain Eukaryota; kingdom Metazoa; phylum Chordata; class Aves; order Piciformes; family Ramphastidae; genus Semnornis; species Semnornis frantzii. The sequence continues at coordinate 8,149 of VWYK01055373.1, forward strand.
GAGGATGTGTGCTCACTCTTCCTGGAGTCAAAACCCTTTTGTTATAGCATACACTTCTGTCCTGGAGAATGTAAAGGTTTAACTCATGTAAACCCCACGTCTGATCTTCAGAGCACAGCAGAGAGAAGTTTCCTCTGCTTTATTATGACTGGAGGTGATGCTTTCCTAACATTTACCATATGAAAAACAAACATACAAACAAAACAACCCCCAAAACCCCAACATGATACTAAATATTTGGTTTACTGCCAAAGTGCAGAGTTGTATTTGTCTTGTCATGTTGCCCACCTGGGAGTCCTGGTGGACAAGTTCACCATGATCCAGCACTGTGGTCTTGTGCTCAAGAAGGTAAATGATCTCTTGGGGTGAATTTGGAAGTGTGGCCAGCAGCTTGAGGGGGATTCTCCTCATCCTATACTCTTCCCTAGTCAGGCCACACCTGGAATACCAGGTCCAGTTCTGGGCTCTCCAGTTCAAGAGAGACAGGGAACTACTGGAGAGAGCCCAGTGGATGCTCCAAAGATGCTGAAGGGCCTCGAGCATCTCTATGAGGAGGAAAGGCTGTGACAGCTGGGGCTGTTTAGCCTGGAGAAGAGCAGCTGAGAGGGCATCTTCTCAATGATAATCAATAGGTAAAGGGTGGGGGCTACAGGATGGGGGCCGACTCAGGGCTGCCCCGAAACCAGAAAAGGGGCAGTGGGCACAAGCTGGAACCCAGGAGGTTTCCTCTGAACAGGAAAAGAAACTTGTTTGATGTGAGGGTGCTGGAGCCCTGCAGCAGGCTGCCCAGAGAGGTTGTGGAGTCTCCTTCTCTGGAGAAACTGCAAACCCAGCTGGACATTGTGATCCTGGGCAAGCTGCTGTGGGTGTCCCTGCTTTAGCAGGGGGGTTGGACTGGATGAGGTCCCTTCCAGTCCCCACTCTGCTGGGATTCCTAATCACATCATAATTTGAACTAAGCCTGAGTTTTGCTCTTTGTGAGGATGACTGCATAGTGATACAAAAGCTTTGTGTGATTTCTGTGTGAACATTGATGCCTTCATGGAGAATATTTTGGTTGTGTGTCTTACTGAGCATGACAAATGAAGTGTGATTTTTCTGCTTGGCACAGCCACCAGTACCTTGTGAAGGAGATCCTTTGGAAGCTGTTACTGCTTTTCTCTTCAGAAAGGAACCAGTAAATAACATTGAAGCCCTTGACTTTTGCTCACTGCACACACTGACTGTCACGTGTTGTTTTGTAACCCTTGCACTTGTGTCTTCTGCTTTGGCAACAGATATGGTGTAGGACAGCTTCTTCAAGGCAAACAGCTGCTGTGCCCTGTTTGCACAGACCCATGGAAACACTATTATATTTATTCTTTACAACAGAAGGAATGTTGGTTTGTGCTTCATTCCCTCATGATCTCATTTAACACATACAAGTATTTGCCTTGTATATGCTGTCCATGCAGATTCCATGTTCTCCAGCCACACTGGGGCTGCCAAGAGGCCACTCATCCCCTGACAAAAGTTACCTTTGGGTGGCAGAGCTCTGATGCTCCCAGCACCCAGTGGAAAAGGCTTATGCCCTATGGGGTCATGCCAGGACTGCCCTGGTGCTCAGTGGTCTCAGAATTAGGGCTCTTGTGGATAAATGTATGCCTTGGTTGGATGGTCAACCAAGCATGAATCATAGAGTCAGTCAGGGTTGGAAGGGACCACAAGGATCAGCCAGTTCCAACCCCCCCTGCCATGGGCAGGGACACCCTACCCTAGGTCAGGCTGTCCAGAGCCTCATCCAGCCTGGCCTTAAACATCTCCAGGGATGGGGCCTCAACCACCTCCCTGGGCAACCCCTGCCAGGCTCTCACCACTCTCATGCTGAAGGACTTCCTCTTCACATCCAATCTGAATCTCCCCACCTCCAGCTTTGCTCCATTCCCCCCAGTCCTATCACTCCCTGATAGCCTAAAAAGTCCCTCCCCAGCTTTTTTAGTAGGCCCCCTTTAGATAGTGGAAGGCCACAAGAAGGTCACCTTGGAGCCTTCTCCTCTCCAGACTGCACAGCCCCAACTCTTTCAGTCTCTCCTCACAGCAGAGCAGCTCCAGCCCTCTGACCATCCTCATGGCCCTTCTCTGGACACATTCCAGCATGTCCACATCCCTCTTGTCCCAGGGTCTCCAAAAGTGGATGCAGTACTCCAGGTGAGTTCTCACCAGAGCAGAGCAGAGGGGAAGGATCACCTCCCTCACCCTGCTGCCCACACTTCTCCTGCTGCAGCCCAGGGTCTGGTTGCTCTCTGGGCTGCAAGTGCACACTGCTGGCTCATGTTGAGCTTCTCCACCAGCACCCCCAAGTCCCTCTCCTCAGGGCTGCTCTCCAGCCAGGCATTGCCAGCCTGTATTTGTGCTTGGGCATCAGGAGCTGAGCTGGGAAGTACAAGGTACATCTGTGGTTTAACTCTGTGCCAACTTTTAGGAAGAGATCTTTACCAGAAAGCAGAATGGGTGTTGTGCTGTGCTTGCAAGGCCAAACAGAGCTAGCTCTACTGCTGCTTTTTGCCCTTGTTTCCAAGTTATTTCAAGGATTTGCCTTTATTTCCACACCATTTCAGGGTTTTACCCTAATTTCCAAGCTATTTTGCCCTTATTTCCATGCCGTTATGAGCTGCTTTGCCCTTCTAAGCTATTTCGGCCTTATTTCCATGTTATTTCAAGGTTTTGCCCATTTTTCCAAGATACTTTGCCCTTATTTCCACACTATTCCAGGATTTATCTCTTATTTCAAGCTATTTTGAGTTGTGTTAGATGCTTCCTTTGAAAGGCAGGGTTATGATTTCCCAATTCCAAGCTGCCCTGAAGAGTTAATGCAATAGTGAGGGGGTCATGTCTACGAAGATACTGCTGGAAACTGGCCCTGTTGTGCTTAATCCTACAACAGTTTATTTTTGGTTCAGTTAATTCCATGCTCAGCATTTCAAGACTCTGGGTGAGTTTTTTGGGAGGTCATGGGAGGACAGAAAGGAGAACAGAACAAACTTACAGTTTTATATTTCAATTAATTTTTTTTTTTTTTTAAAAAATTATTATTTCCAAGTAATCTCTTTCCCAAACCACATTAAGAAATGTAATTAGTTTGCTTCTGCTATAAAACAAACTAATTTCTGAATAGCCTTTAATTGGTAGATCCATTATGGGAATAATGTACTTACACAGAACAGTCATGTCAGGGAACATTATTAACCTCCTGATTAAGCTCATGAAAGCTTCTGTTGAGCTCTTTAATCTTTTGCAGGCAAGGATACCTTGTCAGAAACTTTTCACCCCCAGTGGAGGTGCTTTCATTTTGCCAAAATTTTGAGCTTCCAGTTCTCATGCTGAGCTGGTTTGCAATGGGATCCTGCAAACTGAGATGCCTGGAAATCCAAGTCCTGTTTTATATTCTCGTCAGCTTCTCATTACAGAAGAGACGCAAATAATTTAAGTTTGAAATCCATCCTGATTTTTAATTGCAGCTTGTGTGGGAGGTGACTCTGGATGGTAACTAACTATGACTTGGGATAATCAATGCAGAAAAAAAAAACTGGATCAGGAATAGTGTGACCAGCAGGAGCAGGAAAGTGACCATGCTCCTATGCTTGACCCTGGTGAGGCCACACCCTGAATAGAATCATAGAATGGTAAGGTTGGAAGGGACCTCAAGGATCATCCAGTTCCAACCCCCTGCCATAGGCAGGGACACCTCCCACTAGCACAGNGAAAAGGAGACTGAGGGGAATCCTCATTGCTCTTTATGACTCCCTGAAGAGAGGCTGGAGTAAGGTGGGGGTTGGTCTCTTCTCCATAGTATCAGGTGATAGAAGAGGAAATGGCCTGAAATTGTGCCAGGGGAGGTTTAGGTTGAATGTTAGGAACAATTTCTTTCCTGCAAGAGTGGTCAGATGTTGGATCTCATTATCTCAATGCACTGGATGGGAGCTAAACAGGACAGGGAATGGGGGGAGGAAGGTGCCTGCACGAGAGAGGACAGTTAGCACAGCTGCCCTTTGTGCGAGTCAGGCGAGATAGGAGGTAGCTGTGTGGACTGGGAGGCTGTTCTTATCAGAGTGACAAAGTCTCAGGAGCAGCTGCACGTAACCAATGGGCGAGTGAATAAGGTGTGGCCAGACAGTTCTAGTCCTGTATAAGTATGAGCTACTTGCTGCAATAAAGGGGTGATCTTGGATGTATCATATTGGTATGGATAGTCATCTCATCCTTCACCCCATCCCTAGTGGCCCCAGGCGTGCGTGCAGCTCCACATCATCTGGTGACCCCAACATCTGGTGACCTCAATGTCTCACAACCCCAACCTCTGGTGACCCCAAAGTTCACGATACGCATCAGTCAGGCATTGGAACAGGCTGCCCAGGGAGGTGGTGGAGTCACCATCCTTGGAGGTGGTCAAGAAACGTGTGGGGATGGCACTTCAGGACGTGGTTTAATGGCTGTGATGGCGATAGGTCAATGGTTAGACCTGATGACCTTAGAGGTCTTTTCCAACTGAAACAACTCTATGATTCTATGATTTGAGAGCCAAGGGCAGCCCTGGGAGCAGTGGCTTTGCACAGCGTCTGCCAGCACCGCGCCGCACAAGGGCGGTTTGGGATGATGAAGTGTGCTAGAAACCAAAGTCATTCCTGCTAACGTTTGTGTTAATATGGTCTCAGTTTAGTCACAAGGAGAAACGAATGTGTACCAAACAGCAGATGACAGAGCACGCAGGGAAAAACAAATTCAATTCCGAGTTGCTAAGAGAGTATCATAAATATCAGCAAATAAACTGTTTTAAAGTAAAGAATTATGTTCCAGGGTCATTGAAATCATCTGCAGATGCTTGTCCTCTGCTGCTCTTCCAAACCAGAGCAAACAGGCTTTAAAACAAATTCCTCAATCTTTTTTTCTTTTCTTTATTATTATTTTTCTTCTCAAGGTCTGTGCTTTGATAACATCTGCAGTAATATAAATGCCTCAGGCTATGCTCACCATGAATGCAGAGGCTGAGTTACCATCACAGGCTGGCTGAGCAGGCTAATGATAATCATTATATTGATAACAAACAGCATGGCTTATGTGTCCAGCACAAAGGTGCTGTGATTGATGTCAGGCTGCTGTGATAACACTTTAAATCCTTCCTTGAAATGTTAAGTGTTGTGCTCTGGGAATACAATGCTGAGCTGTTGAAACTGGTCACAAAGTTGTATGGTTGTTGGTCAAAGTGATGGGACATCATCATAGGCAGGTTTTACTTACATCTATAATGCTGAGCTGGGGCTGTTCAGTCTGGAGAGGGCATCTTCTCAATGCTGATCAACAGCAAAAGAGTGTGGGGAGTAAAGGGTCAGGCCAGACTCATTTCAGGGGTGCCCAGTGGCAGGACAATGGGTAATGGGTAGAATCTGGAAGCCAGGAGGTTTCAGTTATGTTTGAGGAAAAACTACTCTGCTGGTTTGAGGCTGATTGGAATATTTTAATGAAAAGAATTAGATTATAGGCTGTGAAAAGCAAACACTGGTGATGTCTGCTTCACTCCATAGGCTTGCTGAGATGTATAAAAACAAGGACACAAACATAGGTAAGACAAAGAGTCTCTCCTTCTGGGAGCTGCTGTGTCTTTTGGCTGTGTAACCCAACCAACCACTCTGCTTCCAGCCTCCCTTGCCCATCCTCCAAACTCACCTTGCATGTAAGGCAGACCCCGGGGTAAGGTAGAGGGGTGGAGAGAAGGTGGAAGGGTGGTTGGAAGCCCCTCCTGGGGACTCTGATTTCTGGGAGGGGAATTGTGTTTCTATATTACCTTTAACTTGTATATTTCTGTAACTATTCCTGTCTGTTGTGTATATCTCTGCTTGTACATTGTGCTAAGCTGTAAATAGAGCTTCAGTCCTTAACTTCCAGCTGGCTGAGTCTAGTCTGGGGGATTTACAGAGTGGGGGAGCAGGTAACTCCCAAACCATCACAACTACTTTGCTGAGAGGGTGGCAGAACCCTGGAGCAGGTTACACAGAGAGGTTGTGGAGTCTTTTTCTCTGAAGAGATGGCAAACCCACCTGTGATCGTGGGCAAGATGCTGTGGGTGACCCTACTTTAGAAGGGGAGCTGGACTGGGTGATCTCCAGAGGTCACTTCCAACCCCCTGTCTGTGATTCTGTGTTCAGTAGTCCTTCCATTCAGTTTTTCTCTTTTAACAGTATTTTCTGTGAAGAAAGCAAATTATTTTGCTTTTAATCAGGGCGAAAAACCTTCATAATAATTGACTGGGTTTGTTGCTAAAGTGCCAAGTCGTGTTTGCTGTCTCTCACACTTCACTTGCACACTTGACCTGGGAGGCACTTTCTGTTTGAAGCTCTCTCGCCCATATGTGCTTCCCAAGGATCCTGCTGCTTCTCTTTGTCGTTCCTCTGCTTGTTGTAAGTGTAAACTCTCTCCTGCTTTCTCAGCAATACTTCCATGAAGCCATTGCTCTGTGCCCTGGGTGCTGAGCCCTGTGGCAGACCCCTCCCTCCCCCACTGCTGCTGCTTCTCAGCGGCACTGACTTCAGAGGCAATGGCTCCGCAAATGCCTCTGCTGTGAAAGTCACTTCAAAACCATGTGAGGATGCGATTTGTTTTGTTTAGTCCTAACAGAAAACTTCTGACTACCTTTTGGCTTTTCAAGCATCTTCTTCCCTGATTTCTGTACTTGTGATTTATTTTTATTATGCTGCTTTTAGATGTGCACAAGGTCAGGCACTAACTCTTTTAAAAGCACAAATACACAGTGAGTGAGTCCTGTCATAAAATGCTTCTGCTCTCACTAGACATAACAAATGCAGGTTCAGAGAGAAAAAAGCTATTTTCCTCAGTTTATTAAAAAAAAAAAAAAAAAAAAGAGGGGGGAAAAAGAATTGGCCAACGCCACAGGGAACNAGGAGGTAAAGAGACTTGCTCACTGTCACAGGGATCCAGAGAACTGAAGAAAGTCCATGGGGAGTTGGAACAAGGCTAAAGGAGGCCATGGCAGTGATGGGAGGACTGGAAGCCCTCTGCTGTGAGGCCAGGCTGAGAGAGTTGGGCTTGTTCAGCCTGGAGAAGGCTCAAAGGAGACCTTCTGGTGGCCTTTTAGTACTTAGAGGGGTGGAGAAGAAAGCTAAGGAGAGACGTTTGAGCAGGGCCTGTTGTGACAGGACAGGAGGTGATGGGTTTAAATTAAGGAGATTCAGACTAGAGAGAATGAAGAAATTCTTCACAGTGAGGGTGGCCAATCCCTGGCCCAGGTTGCTCAAAGAGATGGTAGATGCCTCATCCCTGGAACCATTCCAGGTCCAGAGTCCCATGCTTGGGACTCTTGTTGCAGATGTCCCTGCTGCCTGCAGGGCGTTTTGACCAGATGACCTTGAAAGGTCCTTTCCCACCCAGACCTCTCTCTTACTCTGCAAAGCAAGATTGCTGAGCCCCAAACCCAAGTGTGATTTGGCAGTGCTTTGGGTTAGTGGTTGAAACCCACGACCTGAAAGGTCTTTTCCAACCGAAACCATTCTATGACTCCATGCAGCAGGGCAGGGTACCAGGATGGGTCTCTGCATCATGCCACAACCCCCACAGAGGGAAGCTGAGCTGTTCTGCGATGCGTGGGCAAAGCGATACTTGTGGAGGTGGAAACCTGTCTCCTGTGCTGCCCAAGGCCTTGCTGGTGATCCAGTTCATGAGCTTGTGGGAGTTCTGGTGCTGCACAGACTTTTTTTTTTTCTTTTTTTTTTTTCCTGTACACTCCACCTTATCTCTTTCCTCTGCCACCTTCTCTTGTCCAAGCCTAAAGCACTGGCAAGGTCCCTCTCTGGCGGGCAAGAAAGGAAACCAAATGAGGGGCTAAATACTTCAGGTTCTGTATTAAAAAGTGCAAGAAATCAGTGTGTTACTGCGGGGGGGAGTCTGTCAGGGTGACCATGTTATAGTTTTAATCTTTTCCCAGACTGCCACAGTATCTAATTAAGTGCAGGCAAACAACCATTTTATTTTTCTGGATACAAAATAAACTCAGTCCTCTGGCTTAGAAACTCAGTGATAGGTATGTTGGGATTTTCATATTGTGATTTTTAATATAAACAGCGAAAAAAGAAAATAGGAGGCTGGTTTATTTTTCCCATGTGGAATTATTTTCTTAGGATGACAGTGAAATTCTGTACCTTAGACAGTGCAGCATCTGGCTGTGCATAAGGTTACATCCACAGGGGGCCAAAAATGTGCAGAATTGCCTTTTTGCTTCTCAGTCTGCAAGATGTCAGTGATAACCTAACTTTCATTGGGTTGACAAAGAGGCTAGAACTGGATGAAGAAATTGGGAAGTGAGGCTTAAAGTAGAAGGTTTGCAACTTTCCCCCGCTATTTCTAATTAAACAATTTGTAGAATAGGAGGAGTAATTCACAGAACATAAAAACAGTCCTCTAAGATAGGCCATTTTTTGTTGTGCTGTCCTGGTTTGAGTTAGAACCAGTTCTGCTCAGTGCTGTGACTTCCCAGCTCAGGCTCTGCTCACTGAGGCACTTTCTGAAGTTCAGGGCAGATTTGCATAGCCAGGGGCTGCTTCTAGCAGGAAGAAACTGATGGGCAGAGAGTTCCTGCCAAGGGCTGAGCTGCAGAAAGGCTCTGCCTGAGATGTGATCCTCTGCAGATCAAGGGCATTACTGCAACTTCTGTCTCACATTGAGGGACAGGAAGGCAGAGGTGGCACCTGCAAGGAGGAGCAGGCAGGACAGGGGACCCTCAACTGCCCAAATAGGGATTGCAGCCCATGGAGGGCATCTTCAGGGCCAAGCTGAGGGATCACCAGGGTCAAGCCTGGTGGCCTGCACCCTCAGCAGGTTTGCAGATGGCACCAAGCTGTGTGGCACAGTCACTTGCTAGAGGGCAGGGATCCATCCAGAGGGACCCGGACAGGCTGCAGAGCTGTGCCCAGGCCAACCTCAGGACATTCAACAAGGCCAAGTGGAAGGTCCTGCCCCTGGGTAGGCACAATCCCAAGCACAGCTC
>VWYK01055373.1:28300-42118 GCA_013399775.1 Semnornis frantzii
GGCCGCCGCTTCTCCTGCTGCTCCTCCCGCCGCCGCCGCCGCCGCCGCCGCCGCTTCTGCTCCCCACAGGCAGCGCGCCCGCGTTACCGCCGCCCCACGCGCACACGTCGCCTCACGCCATTGGACACCGCTAGAGCTGGCGGCGCTGCTTGATTGGGTGGAAGAGTTGTCACTCACTGGCACTTCCGGTGGGAGGGGTATGGGACAAGTGGGCGCCGCCATTACCAAGACAGGGAGGGTGCAAGGATGTGGGAGGGGTTCCTTACGAGCCCCGCCTCCCGGTCCCGGTTTATGTCCCCCGGGGGAGAGTTTGGCCGGTGGTAATTAAGCACTAATTGGAGGGGGGAGGTGGGGGAAAGAAAGAGGGAATTACTATAGAATGGGATGGGTAAGAGAAGGAAATCGGCCGAAGCGGGCAAAGGTGATACAGGATAAAGTAATTATAGGCTAGGACGAAAAGAACACGAAAATCGGCCTTGAGTGGCAAAAAGACGGTAAGAAAGTGAGTGTAGGGGGGGAGGGTAAGATCAAATCATTCTGGAGTGGAAAGGATTAAAGCATTGTAGAATGAAAAAGAAAAAAAAAAATATTAGAACTAAGCCTAGAACAACAACAACAACAAAAAAGCCTAGGAACAAAAAAAAGAAAAGAAAAAAGCCTAGAACAGTTCCAAGGATGGGGCACCTACCGCCATTCTGGGTAACCTGGGCCAGCTTCTTGCTACAGTCAGGGTAGGAAATTTCTTCTTTCCTTCTCTCTAGTCTGAATCTCTCTCCCGTGGATTAAAATCCTTGTGTCATCAACCATAACTGCTGCCACCTCTCAGGTTGCTCCTCACACTTTACACCACATTTAGCTCTCACCTGAAGCCCAGCCTAGGTTAGTTCTACACTCAGTAAACACAGATTTCCTGTTTTCCCATTGGAATTACCCATGATGGCCACAGCAAGTGAACTCAGCCATCAGCCAACCTGTGTGTAATTCATTCCTGGACACTCAATCCTGCTTCCAAAAGTAACAGCATAACATGTTCCCCACAAGACATCCCACATTTTAGGGCACAGGATACCTAAAGACTTTTCAAGGAGCTTTTGTTCCACAGTGATTCAATACCTCAGCCACAGAGGAGCTAAGAAACAGAGTAAGGGTGTGTGGATACTCAGGATTATTTCATTGCCTTCACTAGGAAAAAGGGCAGGAGGTTAATTCCTACAGCAGACTGGATGAAAAACTGGTTGGAGAAACCACAAATCACATCTACTGAGAAGGGTTGCAAAATTTATTAAAGTCAACACAGTGAACAATTCAAGAACCTTTAAAACACAAGTCAAGAAACGAAATTCACGTCAGGCATTTAGAAAAAGAAGTTTCTGGTATCACAAAGAGATAAAACCCAAACCCACTTCCTGTGGTAAAAAAACAGTAATGCTGGTCCTTGCTTGAGGTGAGAATGATGTAACAGAACTTGAAGAAGCAGCACCTGGAGTGACATGACCAGTTTTGGGCTGGTCAAACGATATCTCTTTGTAGCAGCCTACCAAGTTACCCTGTAGTAAACAAGTTGGGAAGAGTCCAGTGATAAAGTCAGCGTGGTTGTCTTCTGTAGGTGGAGTTCAGAGCTTCATGTGGAAGGAAGCAAAGCAATGTGATTCATGCCCAGCTTCCCTCTAGCAAGAACAAATCCCACCACGAAGCAAATGGTCATGATGCTCCCAGCAAAGTCACAGTGAGAGGAAAAAGAAAGCAAAATACATTCTAAGGAGGTTTCATGTCCAACCAAAGAGGTTGTAATGGTGAAGGAACAGTCAGGCGACCAGATCAGTCTGCCAGCATCCCTCCCTGCAAGACCCTATGACAACACATGTGGATAAACAAGCAGAAAACAATTTCAGGCTCCTCTGTCACTGGACACAACTTTAGGCAGAGCTTTTCTACCCGTGAGTGGTCACCCATTGCTCTGCAGGTACCTGTCCAGGAACTGGGAGTAGCAGGCTAGAGAACAGAAGTAGCAGATGATGGGTGCTTCTGTCCCTCCCATGTTGTCCACAAGGACCACTGTATGAGCTACATGATGGAGATTCATGGTCACTGTGATCTGAATGAAGCTGCTCAGACAGGCACTTCCACACTGACACGTTTTAGCCACTTCCAGATCTTCACAAAGGTGGGAAGGAAGGAGATGACCACCAAATTGGATTCTGTTGAATGAGAGAAGTGTGAATTTACCACAAAATGAGCCAACGCCAGTTAAACACAGTGACACAAGGTACAGACCAGCTGGAACAAATAACTCTCTGTGGTCAGAGACAAGGGAAATCTGGAATTTTGCAATACTGCATTAGGAACTAAGCACCCCTCTCTAAGACAGTCTCCATAAACTGGCAACAGTGTCACTGAGCACTCAGTACCAAGGACCAGGACCTTGAGCAGCCTGGTCCAATAGAAGGTGGCCCTAGCCATGGCAGTTGGGCCCAAACTGGATGATCTTTGACAACAAACCATTCTGTGACTCTGTGACCTGAACTGCAGGACACACTGCAAGAACAACAGGTTGTTCACACAAATCCTAGCAGCCTGTAGCACAGCAATAGAAAACAAAAAAGATTAATAGTAATTATAATTGATAATTAATAATAAATAACCAGACAACTGGGCAGATATCTGCTCATCTCTCACACCGGTCAGGTTGATTGCTGTATTTCATCCTGGCCTAACAAAGCACCCACGATTTACTCTTCACTTCCTAACAGAAACCTTGGTTTGGGCTGGAAGGGGCCTTCAAAGGTCATCTAGTCCAAGCCCCCTGCAGTCATCAGGGGCATCTGTAACTAGAGCAGGCTGATCCCAAATAACCTGAGCTGGAATTGTTCAAGGATGGGACATCAACCACCTCTCTGGGCAACCTGGGGAAGTGTCTCACCATCCTCATGGTAACAACAACAACATCTCTCCCATCTGAATCTCCTTCATTTAGTTCAAACCATAACCCTTGATCCTGTCACAACACGCCCTGCTCAAAAGTCTGTCCACAGCTTTATTTTCTTGCACCCTCAAAGCATCTGAAGGCCATTATAAGCTCTCCCTGGAGCCTTCACTTCTCCAGGCTGCAGAATCTCAGCTCTGTCACCTTCCACCCATTGCATTATGGAGTGCAACAAACAGGTTCATCTCTCTACTGTGCTGAGGACTTCAGAGCTGGCCCCAGCACTGCAGGTGGGGTCTCAGCAGAGCAAAGGGGCAGAAGTCCCTCCCTCCACCTGCTGCCCACACTGCTGGGGATCGGTGCAGACAAGGTTGGATCTGTGCTGTGAGTGCACACTGCCAGCTCAAGTCAACATAAAGAAGTGGCAGTAGTGTAAAAACACCACATCCAGAAGAAAGAGGAGACAAAAGTGAGGCCTTTTACACTGCAGGTGACAAATGAACGTTCTCTTGATACACCACTGATGTGCTCTGTTGTGCCAATAATGACATCCAGAGACAGGAACAAGAACTGCTGCTTTTTAAATCTGCATTGTTCCTGGTAAGTTCAAAGGCAACTGTAGGAAAGGAAAGGCTGAGAGACCTGGGGCTGTTTAACCTGGAGAAGAGCAGGCTGAGAGGGGATCTGATCAGTGCTCAGCAAGAGCTAAAGGGTGGGAAGCAAGAGCATGGGGCCAAACTCTTTTCAGTGGTGATCAGCAAGGAACAGTGGCCACAAACTGGAACCCAAGAGGTTCCATCTGAACATGAGGAGAAACTAGTTTGGTGTAAGGGTGCTGGAGCAGGCTGACCAGAGAGGTTATGGAGTCTCCTTCCCTGGAAAGATTCCAAACCCACCTGGCCAATGTGATCCTGGGTAACCTGCTATGGATGACCCTGCTTTAGCAGGGGGTGGGTTGGACTGGATGATCTCCAGAAGTCTCATTTAACCCTCACCAGGCTGGGATTCTGTGTACAAAATCAATTATTTTCCTTAAGTACTCTGCTGAGGTAACTCCAACACTGGGGTACTGCCAGTGCCCAGCTGTCCCTGGGGACTCAGAATGGTTCTCAGTGACTCACATCCCGACTACACCTACACATTCCCAATTCTTTCTCCATGCCATCACTCACATTGCTAAAGCTTGTCTGGGGTTTTTTCCCTCACCACTTCAGTCTCAGGATATCCTTTTTTCCCGTCAGGAAACACATAATCACAGCTCTGGTACTTCCCCACACCACCACTACGAAGATTGATTTCCAAACATTTGGCTTTTTGCACCTTCCCTTTTTTTCTGTTTTCTTCCTTTCTCAAGTTTTTTCCATCCTATCATCCCTCCTGTGTCTCCTCCCTTGTTAACTCTTGGCTCTGGTGAACATCACACACTATTTGTAGCCCACTTGTCTTAACAGATTTCTTTTAATTTCAGGTATCAGGACTGCTCAGACCAATGCTGTCTCCTAATAATGACAGAGCCATGGGTGAGAGGACAGTTTTCATTGTCTCTTGTCTCACTAAGGCTCCTGGAACCCTTTTTTTGTTCTGTGTGGTGTCACTGTCTTAAATTCTGCTGGATAGGATGCAGAGGCTGAGTTAATCACGGAATCACAGACTAGTTGGATAGAATCTTAAAAGTCACCTAGTCTAACCCTCCTGCAGTCAGCTGGGGCATCTGCAACTAGAGTAGGCTGCTCAGAGTCCCAAACAACCTGACCTGGAATAATTCCAGAAATGGGGCACCTACCACTTCTCTGGGCAACCTGGATCAGTGTCTCACCACACTTACTGTCAACAACTTCTTTCTTCCATGTAGTCTGAATCTGCCTCTTCCAGTTTAAAACCATTTTATATCCTCAGGTGCCCCAGTAACATAACCAATCACCAAAATCTGACCAGTGTGGAAGGTTAATTTTCTCTAGAAAAAGAAAAAAAACCCAAACCCTTCATATTTATATCAACCTCCCTGAAATTTCTGACAAGTTGGAAGACATGTGGAGCTGAATTATTCCAATACAAATCAGCCAGGTCAGAAGTGGATAAATTTGAAGCAGAACATTTGGTTGCTCAGCTCATTTCCAGGGTGTGCCCTGCATGCCTGTGGCCTTTAGCACTGACTTTTGAGCTGTTGACCCAGGTTGATGGGGCACTCCCCATCCCCAAGGCAGGAATGGGCACAGCAAGATTAGGAACACTTCAACTCTGTCTCATGCTCCTCTCTTTTCCTGTCTCCCTGACTTTTTTTTTAATTATTCCTTTTTCCACTCAGAACAGGGTGGGAGTAGTAGCAGCTGGTACCAGAAGGCTCTGGAAGTGGTGTGGGGGAAGAAGAGAAAACTGCTAAGAACCAGCAACCTGGCAAGGACCACATTCACATGGTGAAATAAATTTACCTCAGAACTGCACTTCTCTACCCTCGCTTCAAAACAAATTAACAGTTCAAGGAAAAGGTAGAGGTGGAAACCTACAAAGTCTCACATAGGGAGAAGTTTGCAGCAGGTAATGTGAAGCTCACATGAGATTTGTCCTCTGAGAAGCCATCTCATAGTACCTTTCTAGCTCAACTTGTGTGAGGTCTTATCTAAAGCAGCAGCAGACCCAATCTGTAACCAGAAGTTGTATGGTGGGGCCTTCTACCAACACACTGTTCTCACACAGGATAGTGAATATCATCCACAGCTTTAGTCTTCTTCATTTCCTCCATTATTGTGTAGAACAAAGGGATGATTTCACCAGTGGAATTTAAAAGCCTTAACCTTAGGATTAAGAGGTGAAAAAAACCCCACAACAATAGAAAAAATAGTTAAGGAAGTTTAGACTCCTTAACTCCTTCAGGTTTGGGCTAAAGGGACCTTGAAAGGTCATCTAGTCCAACCCCCTGCAGTCAGCAGGGACATCTGCAACTAGAGCAGGTTGCACACAGCCCCAGGCAACCTCACCTGGAATAGTTCCAATGATGGGGCATCCACCTGGGCCAGGGTCTCACCACTCTCAGTGTAAAACATTTCTTCCTTGTCTCTCATCTGAATCTTCCTGGTTTAGTTTCAAGCTATCAGCCCATGTCCTGTCACAACAGGCCCTGCTCAAAAGTCTGGCCCCAGTTTTCTGATTGGCCCACTGGAGCCCTATCTTCTCCAGGCAGAACACCACCAACTCTCTCAGCTTCCACACTTTGCACCATTGTTGTGAACTTCTCTGGCCCTGCTCCAGCAGGTCCATGTCTCTCCTGTGCTGAGGACTTCAGAGCTGGCTCCAGCACTGCAAGTGAGGTTCTTAGCATAGCACAGGGGCAGAACCTCTTCACTCCACTTGCAGTCCCCACTGCTGAGGACTTGACAGGTTTGAAACAGTAGGTGCCACATGTTTTCATCTGGGTTGATGAAAAGCTCCACATGAGGCTGCAGTGTGAGTGCAGCCCAGACAGCAACTGTGTGCTGGGCTGCAGCAAGAGCAGTGTGGGCAGCAGGGCAAGGGAGGGGATTCTGCCCCTTGGCTCTGCTCTCCTCAGACCCCAGCTGCAGTCCTGGGTGCAGTTCTGGAGCCCCCAGCACAGGAAGGACATGGAAGTATTGGAGCCAGTCCAGAGGAGGGCCATGAAGATGCTGAGAGGGCTGCAGCAGCTCTGCTGTGAGGACAGGCTGAGAGAGTTGGGGCTCTGCAGCCTGGAGAGGAGAAGGCTTCCAGGAGACCTTAGAGTAGCCTTCCAGTATCTGAAGGGGGCCTACAGGAAGGCTGGGGAGAGACTACTGACAAGGTCTTGCAATGCCAGGATAAGGGGCAATGGGTTTGAAGTGGCAGAGGGAAGATTGAAAGTGGATGTTAGGAGGAAGTTGTTTGCAGTGAGGGTGGTGAGACACTGGCACAGGTTGCCCAGGGAGGCTGTGGCTGCTCCCTGCCTGGAGGTGTTCAAGGCCAGGTTGGATGAGGCCTTGAGTGAGCTGTACTAGTGGGAGGTGTCCCTGCCTATGGCAGGGGGTTGGAACTGGATGATCCTTGATGTCGCTTCCAGCCTTACCATTCTATGTACTCATCAGGCTACTCTTACCTGTAGTTCAGGGTTGCTCTTGCAGCGCACTCCAATAAAGTCAAAGGTATTTTCAGCTGGATGTTGGGAACAAGAGGATTTGGTTGCTCAAAAGGATTTCCAAAGAGATCCAAGTTTTCAAGACAGAGTTTCCTAAAATCACTGGGCAGGAAGGGGAGCTTGTTTCGAGCTGCCGACAGAAAGCGCAGCTGCTTTAACTGGCCGATCTTGAAGGGCAGCCTAATCAACTCGTTGTCATCCAGCTTCAGGTTCACAAGCTCCCGCAGCTGGCAGAACTGAATGGGAAGTGCTTTCATTTTGTTTTGGCTGAGGTCCAAGAACTGCAGAGATTTCTGGAGGGTGGAGTTGCAAAGAGCCCCACTGAAGGACTCCAAGTGATTGTCATGCAAATTGAGCTCCTGAAGACAGGTCAGGTCACCAATGGTAGCAGGCAGCTGCTTGATGTGGTTATGACTTAGGTCTAGTTTGCGGAGCTTCTTCAAGCAGAGCACTCGTGTGTCGATTCGAGCTAGCTTGCAGTAGGAGGTCTGGAGGTGCTCCAGGGAATAAGGGAAGTTTTTAGTGAGAGGGTAGTCCCTTCTTGATGTTATGATCATTTTGGCCTTCGGTTTCTCAACTTCTGAGGTCTTTGCTGGTACCAAAGCCGAGAGCGGGAGAGCTCCTGTGTCAGTCCCCTGGTGAGCCAGTCTCACGGCTGAGAGGAAATTCTTTAGATTGCTAGCATTTGCCTGCAGGAAAACACCAAGGTGGAAGCTCATTAATTCTTCTACAAACACGTTCTGAACTGTTTTGTTCAGAATCATTTAGATTGGAAAACATCTCCAAGGCTGAGTCCAACCATTAACCCAGCACTGCCAGGTCACCACTAAACCATGTTCCTCAGCAGCACATCTGCACAGCTTTTAAATCCCTCCAGGGATGGAGACTTCACCACTACCATGGGCAGCCTGAGTCCATGACTTGATAACACTTTTGGGGAAGAAATTTTTCTTCATGTCCAACCTTAATCTCCCCTAGTACAACTTGAGGTCATTTCCTCTCATCCTATCACTTGTTCCTTGAGAAGAGACCAACTGATCTGCATTGGGAAAAAGCCCCTCTCAGGGTGCTCTTCTCCAGGCTCAACAGCCCCAGGTCTCTCAGCTTTTCCTCCTCACAGAGATGCTCCAGCCCCTCAGCAGCTTTACAGCCACCACTGGACTCTCTCCAGTAGCTCCCTGTCTCTCTTGAACTGTGGAGCCTAATCTAAAAAGTCTCTACCTGTCTCCAACCTCCTTTCAGGGAGTTGNTGCCTCAAGCCCAGACCATTCATGGGTTTGCTGGGCCTTGCTGAACCTCAGCCCACTGATTCAGCCTGTCCAGCAGATCAACACTCCCATCCAACTTGGTGTTACCTGCTAAAAGCACTGATGGACCCCACAATCCCCTCATCCAGTCACTGATAAAGATATTAAAGAGAAGTGGCTCCAGCACTGAGCCCTGGGGAACACCACAGGTGACTGGTTGCCAGCTGGAGTTAACTCCATTCCCCACCACTCTTTGGGCTCAGACATTCAGCCAGATTTTTACCCCAAGAGTGCACCCATCCAAGCCATAAGCAGTCAGTTTCTCCAGGAGGATGCTGTAGGAGACAGTGTCAAAGACTTGAATGAAGTCCAGGTAGACATATCCACAGCCTTTCCCTCATCCACATGGATCAGGAGCTACTAACTCAGCAGGGCAATGAAATGGGGAAGGGAAATAGCCCTTATTCAGTGGATGTGCTGTTTACAGTATTCAAGAACAAATGGGATGCACAGTTTGAATCAGAAGTTAGGACCTCTCTGAATAATCTAGATCAACAAAACTGTGCTGCATCACTGGGGAAAGCTACAAAGCACTGAATTCACAGCTGAAAATAAAGTACGGGAAAAAAATAATAAAACCCTGGGTTTATTTTTTTTCCCCACTGTGATTCTCCTAACCTCCAGCAGGATAAAGGGACAGTTGATAAAAAGAGATCTAGAACTTGAGGCAAATAACTTCTGGAAGTTGTGAGGAAGGAATGGAAGCTGAGGTTAGGTTCACCATCAAGAAAGGTGGAAAGCTTCAAGGCAGGTTAAACAAGTGCTTCTGGTCACACAGAGCTCTCTAGGGTTGTGACAACATTAAACAAGAAAATAATTATTTGCAGTCCTTCTGCAAACAACTGATTTTGCCTTAGGTGGGATAAAAAATGACAGTAAGGACAGAGAGTCAAAATTCATGCAGTACCAGATGCCCTGTGCTTTAAATAAAGGCCATGAAAGCTGTGATATATTTGTTCTACTGATAGAATTAGCTTTTATGACCAAAGATTTCTCTCCTGTAGTACTCCCAGCAAGTCTCTATGCAAGCTGATGTGCAGCTGGTGGACACTAAGCTACACAGTGAATTCCAAAATAAAAAGTGTGATGTGCTCATACAAGTAAAAGTCATCTCTCACTGAAAGAAAGAGCAATTTGGGAGGTTTGGTGTGGTTTAGTGTCAAGAAGTTTGCACTAGGGTTTGGGCAAGCTACAGCTGGAACCATAGTGACATCAATTTCTGCATCTGAAAGACAATTTTGTTGCTGATACCAAATTCTAGAGGGTCTATAACTCGCTTACATAATATGCTATAAGCACCTTGAAAAGCAGAGTAATGATCTCAGGGACTTCTGAATGTGAAGCAATCAATGGAATAAAGGCCAAATCTATTTGACAGCATCAGTAATCACAGAATTTGAGCATGGTGAGAGTTGAAAGGGACCTCTGGAGACCATTCAGTCCAAGTGCCCTGCTAAAGCTGTGGACAACCCTACAAGCTGCCCAGGATCACAATGTCTAGGTGGGTTTTGAATCTCTCCAAAGAAAGAGATTCTGCTCCAGCACCCTGACATCAAACAAGTTTCTCAGCATCTTCAGCTGGAAGCCAGGAGGTTCCATTTTCTGCCTACTGTCCCCTGTCCTGTCTCTGGGCACCACTGAAGAGAGCCTGGCCCCATCCTCTTGCTCCCCACCCTTCAGATATTGATCTGCATTGGGAAAATCCCCTCTCAGGCTGCTCTTCTCCAGGCTCAACAGCCCAGGTCTCTCAGCCTTTCCTCCTCACAGAGATGCTCCAGCCCCTCAGCAGCTTTGCAGCCACAACTGGACTCTCCTCAGTAGTTCCCTGTCTCTCTTGAACCATGGAGCCTAATCTAAAAATTATTCTTTAAGCATCCCATGCATATGCTCCCTTTCACCTCCTGATGTGATATCCTGCAGACAACAGGGAAGCTGCAGGCCAAAAATCTCTGCTTCCAAGACCACCATCAGCCCATGTAACTAAGACAAGCAGATTTGTCACATTTCTGAGTGTAATAAGTAGTTAAATTTGGAAGTAAGGAGAAAGTGCCCTTCAGATCTGTAAAGATGAAATAAAATACACAACTACATATTAGAATGGAGTTACAGACAATATCTCATAGAACTAAAGAATAGTTTGGGTTGGAAGGGACTTTTAAGAGTCATTTAGTTCAACCCTCCTGCAGTCAGCAGGGACATTTGCAACTAGAGCAGGTTGTTCAGGGCCCCAGATAACCTGACCTGGAATGGTTCCAAAGATGGGGCATCTACCACCTCTCTGGGCAACCTGGGCCAGGGTTTCACCATGCTCAGCATAAGAAAAAAGTTTTGCTCTCAAAGTACAAGAGCCAAGAGATGCCTGCTTCTTGTAGCCAAAAGCTCTAGGCTGTTAGGTTTATGGGTTGTTCACATGACTTTCAAATAAGAGTAGTTTGTGTTGTGGAGGAGATTTGTCTGAAGGATCCACAACACCTTTCTTAAGGCAACAGAGAATCTGCAAAGCACAATGTTGAGAAACCTTTAGTGTGCTGACAATACTACTAAGATAAAAAGCAAAAAAATTAATTGGAAGAGCTCAGGACAATTTACTGCCCCAAGTCTGAAGCCTCAGCCACGAGTGATGTCAGGAAATGAGGTTAATCTGTGTTGATTACAAGTGCCTTGTTTCAGAGCTAAACGAATGATGACAAGGCAATCAGAGATTACCTAGATTCCAGACCTTGCATGCAGTGCAGCAGGCATGGGCTTGCTGAAGGAGAAAAGAAACCCAACCCACAGTGACTTTATTTTTGCTCTAGGGTTGAGAACTCCAGACTGACGTTTCTCAGCTTAATTTCTGATGTGGCTGAATGCAGCAAATCACCCGGCTGCTTGGCAGAGCACAAAGAGGGGGCTTTGGCATGGCGGCTGCACCTGGAAATCTCTTTTCTGCAAAGCTTTTGTCCACACTCAGAGAGTTAAAAAGCTGTGCTTGGCATTGGTGAGGCCACATCTTGAATACTGGGTTCAGTTTTTGGGTCCTCCCTCCAAGAAGGACATTGAGGTGCTGGAACAGGGCCAGAGAAGGGCAACAAAGATGGTGAAGGGTGTGGAGAACAGGTCTGGTGAGGAGCAGCTAAGGGAACTGAGGTTTTTCACCCTGGAGAAAATGAGGCTGAGGGGAGACCTCATTGCTCTCTGCAACTGTGAAAGGAGGCTGGAGCCAGCTGGGAGTAGGTCTCTTCTCCCAGTTAACAAGCCATAGGACAAGAGGAAATTACCTCAAATTGCACCAGGGCAGGTCCAGGTATTAGAATAAACTTCTTCATTTCAAGGGTTCTCAAACACTGCAATAGGCTGCCCAGGGAGGTGATTGTATCCAATCCCAGGAGATGTTTAAAAAACACACTGGGTTTGGTTTAAACTTTCTTTTCAGTCTAACAATGTCACCAAGTATCTTTCCATATAGAAAACATCAGATGCAGATAACTAAATTACTGCCCACACTGTGAATGCCTGCCACAGTTTCCTTACAGCCCCTCTAAGTGATCTAAATCAGATCTTGTAGCACTAAAACACAGACCTTTGCTCTCTAATGTTGTACTATTAGTAGAATCTCTTACAACAGGCCTGATTTTGTACCTTTCTTCCAAGATAAACTTTTCTGACCTCTCACACTTCAGCAGAAGTGTTCAGAGTAACAATAACTTATTCTGGATTTAACACAACGTGTGTGAGCTTAAGGGTTTTATTTTTCCAGGTTTAGGGAATATTTGATTCTGTCAAGACAAAAACTGATTGGATTAGGACACACACTGCTGCTTTTCTATTTAATCCTGCAACACAAACTGCTCTCTTCATCAGTTAGCCGAAATGATTCAATTATCTCCTTCAGGCCCAAGAAACACAGTTGCAACAAAGTCAGAGTGATTTTCCTATTACAAAAACTCTTGGCTTTTATTTACACAACCAAAGTCTGAAAGTCTTAGAATTGGTGTGCTGCTCTCCTCTTCTACAAGGCTACAAAACATTACTGTAACAAGCACAGAAAAAAACAAACCCCAAACCTTCACAACATAAAAACTGAACACGTGATTTTTTTGGGGGGTGAGTTTGGCATTATTAAAACCACTTTAGAGCTTCCTGTGAGATTTAAGTAAATACTTCAGCAAGTCCTGGTATCAGCTAAGCATTACAGTGAGATGGTGCCTGTTCTGCTGATCCGTATTGAGTGCCTCCAGCTCTGAAAACTACACAGTGGGACATAAGTATTTTTCAGTTTTTAGTTAGGCTGGTTTGACAAAACTTATGGCCAAAGAGCACAACGTGGTATCACAGAGATGACAAAATTCTTACTTCTGAAGTAAAAGATGATGAACTACAAGGGAAATGGAGTTTTCTGCTCTTGGTGCTTCTCCAGAGAGAGCAGAAGAAAGGAAAAAGCTTGGCCCAGCCTTCCCACCACAAAATCAAAGAATGCTTTAAACCAGATTGGAAATTTAGAGAGACTTCCCTGCACCCATCAGGGATGTTTTCAACTAGAGAAAGTTCCTCAGAGCCCCAAACAATCTGACATGGAATGGTTCTGGGAATGGGACATCTACCACCTCTCTGGGCAACTTGGGACAGGGTTTCACCACACTCAGTATTAAAAAATGTCTTTCTGTTCGCTATCCTGAATCTCTTTCAGTTTAAACCATCATCGCCTGTCCTCTCACAAGAGGCCCTACTAAAAACCTTGTCTCCAGCTTTCTGATCATCCCCTTTAAATGCTCGGTAAATTGAGAGAGTTCCTTCAATAATTCTCTTTCTACTTCAACCTGTTGAGAACACACAAAGCCAATCTCCTTAGTGCTACCTCCCTTCTAAGACCAAGCTGTCACAGGTCAAAGCAGATCGGTAAGACAAGACTTGGTCTCCGCCTGGCATTTCTAGGTCGGACCCCAAGCAGACAGCGCCGGGGCTCCTCCAGCACCCCTGTGAGCCACCCCTGCCGCCTCCCCATACTGTTCAGTCTCAAGCACGGACACAGCGCCGACTCCTGCTCCGTGTCCCGTCGTAGACCCCTCACCCACCTTACTGAGGCAGACGTCCACGGCGGGCTCCCGGAGGCGCACGGTGGCCTTGCCCTCCTCCACGAACCGGGTGAAGAACCGCTCGATGTTCTCCTGAACCTACGGGGCACAAGAAGCGCTCAGCAGCCGCGGCGGGACGAGGAGGACCCGCCCCGCTCCCGGCTGTCTCCCAGCTCCACCGTCCTCACCTTGTAGCGAGCACCAACCCGGTCCCGCGCCGTGCACACCATGAGGTAAACGCCGCTGCCTGCACCCTGCGCCCGTCCGGGCGGGCGGCCGAGCGACAGGAGGGCTCTGGTGCCGCGGCCACGGCCTCGCAGCCCGCAGGTGGGCAGGAGCCGGCTGACCACCTCCACCTCACACTGCAACCGCATCGCCGCCCGCCCCGCCACCGATCAACGGCCCGCGCAGGGG
>VWYK01055374.1:2871-13575 GCA_013399775.1 Semnornis frantzii
TCCTGCCTGGGCTCTTAGCTTGGGCTTCCAGCTTGGGCTCCTGCTTGGGGTTCCAGCTTGGGCTCTTAGCTTGGGGTCCTGCCTGGGCTCTTAGCTTGGGGTCCCAGCTTGGGCTCCTGCTTGGGGTTCCAGCTTGGGCTCCTGCCTTCAGCAGCTGTGGCAGCTCCAAAGTGAATCAAACCAATGCACATCCTGGTGGCTCTGGCTGCATTCCCAACTTGAGTGCTCGACTTTGCAGCTTTAAGGTCATTTTATGTTGTTTGCTGTTTTTGTTAGTATTTATGTTGTTCTGGTAGATGTTGTCCATGGTGGTTTTTGTTTTTGGTTTTGTTTTTTTTTTTTACAGCTTAGTTTTCTAAAGGCTCCTCATGAAATTGAGGAGGGGGAGTCTGCATCTCTAAAAGCAAACTCTGCATCCAACACTAAGGATCTGGGTTCTGGGTGCGTGTCTGTGGTGCATGTGTGGGGTGGGTTTGTTTTTTACCTCTTCATTCCTAAGCCCTACTCATCTGTCAAATAGCCCCTGGGTCTGGTTGAAATCTCTCCTTTTGAAGGGTAGGTTGAGGTCAGTTTGTACAGACTGCTGCAGGCAACCTGGGAGAACTGTAGTTGTGTTAATTTAAATAAAATACCCAAACTTGTGGAGTTGGTGTTGGCCTGGCTCACTGCAGGGAGAATCCCAGCCCAGAGAGAGGCTGGGAGGGACCTCTGGAGATCATCTACTCCAACTCCCCTGCTCAAGCAGGGCACCCACAGCAGCTTGCCCAGCAGCACAGTGCCCAGCTGGGCTTGGAAGCTCTGCAGAGAAGGAGACTCCACAGCCTCTCTGGGCAGCCTGCTCCAGGGTGCCAGTACCCTCACAACATTCTCCTGTTCAGATGGAACCTCCTGGGTTCCACTTTGTGCCCATTGCTCCTCATCCTGTCCCTGGACACCACTGAGCAGAGTCTGGCCTCATCCTCTTGCCCCTCACAGCTCCTTTAGCTCTTGCTGAACATTGCTCAGCTCCCCTCTGGGGCTGCTCTTCTGCAGGCTTTCAGCCCCAGGGCTCTCAGCCTTTGCTCCTCCCAGAGCTGCTCCAGGCCCCTCAGCAGCTTTGCAGCCTCCCCTGGACTCTCTGCAGAAGTTGCCTGTCTTGATCTGGGGAGCCCAGAACTGGCTCCAGCATTCCAGCTGTGGCCTCCCTAAGGCAAAAGTGGAGGAAGAACCTCCCTTAGCCTGCTCTTCTTTGTGCCCCCCAGGAGACCATTGGCAGCCTTGGTCCTGGGAGCACATTGCTGGCTGATAGTGAACTTGTGGTCCCCCAACACTCCACAGAGCTGCTCCCCAGCATCTCACCCCGCACCTGTACTGCTGCAGGTGGTTCTGCCTCCCCAGCTGCAGGACCCTGTGCTTACAATCATAGAGAGTCCTTAAGGTTGGAAAAGACCTTTAAGATCATCAAGTCCAACCATAACCAACTACCATTAGCCACTAAACTATATCCTGAAATGCCACATCTGCAAGCTTCTTGAGCCCCCCCAGGGATGATGACTCCCCCACCTCCCTGGTGGAGGAATGAGGAATACCTCATGGAAATACCTCAGTCCTACAATGATGTTGCAATCTAAAGCACTGCTGCCTTTGAGGCTTGCAAACAGAGTGGAAATAGGAGCATGGTAGGCTGAAATGAAGTGTGTTCCTCTAACCAACTGAAGGCAGTGTGGCACTGCCTGAAACCCATTTCCCTGTTAGCTGAACAATGAGGAGATTGAAAGGCAAAGCATAAATAAGTTGCCTTTGGTTGATGAGGATCCCTTCCACCCAGCTCGGCAGCCTGGCCCTGTCCCACTGAGCAGCAGCACAGCCTGGCAGGGGCTCACTTCCATGAGGATGAGGATCAAGATGATCTTTAAGGTCTTGTGCCAACCCAAACCCTTCTCCTTCCTGCTGCAGAAGGGAAGGGTTCCTGTAGCAGAAAAGCTGCTGCAGCCCCTGTTCTTTTGCAGCCTCTGTAGAGCTACATTGTCTGTGCCACGGCCGAGAGCTGAGGCTGCTGCGAGCCAAGCCAGCGGCGGTGCAGCGCTCCCAGCACCTGATGCATCGCAAAAGAGCAAAGGCTTGCATCTGGAATGGCTGCAGCGGCACTGCAGCGCTCCTAGCACCTGATGCATGGCAAAAGAGCAAAGGCTTGCGTCTGGAATGGCTGCATCGCGCTGCACCCTGCCCCGCGGCTCTCCGCCCGCCCCGCTCAGGCAGCCTGGGCTGGCCCTGCCCCGGCGAGTCTCTGCTGCCCCCTGCTGGCCAAGCCCAGGATGGCTCCGGGCAGCGCATCCTCACACCGCGGGCAGTTGGCCCCTCTGCAGGCTCCTCTCACCATGTAAGTGCTGCTGACAGATGTGGAGCTGAGGGACGTGTGTTAGAGGTGACCTGGCAGTGCCGGGTGAATGGTTGGGTGATGCTAAAGGCCTTTTCCAACCCAAATAGTTCTACGATGTTTTTTTGTCATCCTTCCTGGAGCCTTTCCTAGACGTGACCTGCCCCTCCAGATGGGACCCCAGCTCTCTGGTCAGCCCCTTGAAGCACTGCAAGGCCACCAGAAGGTCTCCCTGGAGCCTTCGCTTCTCCAGGCTGAGCACCCCCAACTCTCCCAGCCTGGCCTCCCAGCAGAGCCCTTCCACACTGCTGTGGCCTCCTCTGGTTCCACTCCAACAGGTCCCTATCTGTGCTGTGCTGAGCACTCCAGAGCTGCCCCAGCACTGTAGGGGGGTCTCAGCAGAGAGCAGCAGAGGGGCAGAATCCCCTCCCTGCCCCTGCTGCCCGCACTGCCGGGGATCAGCCCAGGACAGGGCGGGCACTGGGCTAGCAGCGCTCAGTGCTGGCACATGCCCAGCTTTGGCCCCACCAGCACCCAAAGTCCTTCTCCAAAGGGCTGCTCTCTAGCCCTTCATCCCCAAGGCTGGAGTGATAGCAATGATCTCCCTGACCCAGCTTCAGAGACTTTCACTTGGTCTTCTGGAACATCGTGAGGGTCACACAGGTCCATTCCTCAGTGGAGGGATCAAAGGTTACATGGCTGTGCCCCACCACAGGCTTGCTGGCCAGAAGCTCCAGCAAGCAGTAAGGTCTGCACCCTGGATCTGGGCCCTGCTTCCTTGCTTAGAAATGGAGGAGGCAGCCTGCAGCTGAGTGAGTTGGAGTGTCCCAGCAGTCATCTGAGTCTGTCTCCAGGTCTGATGGTGCTGGCAGCAGTGGCTGGCTTGAGGGAGGAGGTGGTGGTGGTGGTTTCTCTTTGTCCGTTTGTAAACCAGCTCCAGCTGTTCCCAGATGGTTTGTATGTTGTGGACACTGAGACGTGTCCCCTCTCCCACCCAAGTCCTGAAAGGGACCCACGGGAAGGCTGGGGAGGGGCTGTTTAAAAGGCCAGTGGTGATAGGACAAGGGGTTTGAAACTGGAGCAGAGAAGATTTAGGTTGGGCATCAGGAGGAAGTTCTTCCCAATGAGAGTGGTGGCACAGCTGGAACAGGCTGCTCAGAGATGGGGTTGAGGCATTTAAGGTCAAACTTGGTGTGGCCTTGAGCAACCTGCTGCAGCTGCAGGTGTCCCTGCTGACTTGCAGGGTGGTTGGACAAGATGACCTTTGAGGGTCCCTTCCAGCCCTGATGCACTCTGTGATTCTGTACTGAGATAAAAGAGGCAGTGAGCAGCATCAGGGTTGCCTCTGGCAGGCCTTTGCTGTGTGGTTGGCACTCAGAGGTGCCACGGGCAATGCTTTTCTCCTTAGCTCCCGAGGCTGCGCTGCCAGTGAGCTGCTGGCTCTCGGAGCTCTTCCCATGGCAAAAAATACTACAGGACATCAATAGGAGCTTCAGGCTTCAGATCTAGAGCGTTAAATAAAGCACAGGGTCTCATCGTGGCTGTAGTGGTTGGCACTCTCCATCTCTGCCCTGTGAGTCTGGAGCAGGTCAGTCCTTCCCCATGCAAGGGTGGGGGCTCAGCTGCCGCTGCTGCCAGTGCCATTCCCCGCTCTGAACTGCACTGCAAGGTGTCAGAGGTTTGGGGCAAACTCTGAGGGATTTGGGTCCTGGCTGTGGTCAGGGTGACCCCAGAGCTGGTGTTGCATCTGATCTGCTTCCCCCTGCAGCCTCAGCTGTGAGGGCTCCTCCTCCAGGACGTCCATTTGCTCCCATTGCCCAGGCAGAGGCCACTGAGGCGTTTCTGCCACTTGCTCTTTCAGCTGCCACTGAAAGGGCTCTCTCCCACGGCCATTAATTTTGATTACTGGGCTGAGATAAGCTAATTAAATCAATGCCTGCTCCTGCAGCATGCAGCCCTCCTGAGAAACCTCTCTGGGGATCACGCTGGCTGGCAGCAGCTTCCCCAGTCTCTGCAGACTTCAACTGGGCAGGCGTTCTGGTGGCTCATGTGTCCTGGCTGCCGTGCCAGGCGCCGGGGGGCATCAGAGCTCCTGCTCCCCACGTGTGTGCAGGCAGGCTGCAGGCCATCTGAGCTGATGTGTGAGGGCTCCACACAGTGAATCCCCTGCTGAGGTGCTTTAAATGCTGCCCTCTCCTTCACCTGCTTCATTCTCATGAGGGTTGGACAAGATTCATGCAACAGTTTGAGTTGGAAGGGACCTTGAAGATCATCCAGTTCCAATCCCCCCTGCCATGGGCACCTTGCACTAGCCCAGGCTGCTTGAGGCCACATTCAGCCTGGCCTTTAACACCCCCAGGGTGGGGGCATCCACAAGTTCTCTGGGCAAGGTGCAGTAGGAAGGGAGCTGCTGGGGGATGGAGGGAGGTGGCCTTCAGTGTGGCTCAGGTGATGGTGGTGCTCCAGTGAGCCATGGAAGGCTCAAACATGTGAGTTGTGAACAGCTGAAGAAGCTGAGGGTATCTGGGACCACCACGAGGATAAGGCCTCCAGTTCCAGAGTGCTGTAAATGCTGGTGGAGCACTGACACAGCAAGCAGGTAAGCATACTCCAACCTCCCTGCCATGAGCACAGGGATGCCTCTCAGCTAGACCTGGTTGCTCAGAGCCTCATCCAAAGTGGCCCTGAACATCTCCAGGGAGGGGGCATCCACGATCCCCTGGGCAATGAGATTTGAGGTGCTGGTACCTGCCCAAAGAAGGGCAGCAAAGATGATGAAGACTGCAGAGCACAAGACCCACTACTTGCTTTCCCTGCAGGCAGAGAGATGCTGCCCAGAAAGGGAATCACAGCCCTCAGAAACTCTTCTGCTGATGCACAAGCAGCAGTCTCAGAGCCTGGCACAGGGCTCCTAGACCCATCGGGTGCTCCCCTGCAGGTGACATGGGATGGCACAGCCCTGCTGTGGGTGGCTGATGAGCAGCACCACCATGTCTCTGTCTTCTCTGCAGATGCTCTGCTGTTGATCAGCAGCTGAGCCGTGGGGGGACTGCAGCTGCTGCTGTACTGACAGGGGAGGTTCTCACCACCTCCTCAGGCAAAGCCAGTTTGGTTCCTGGCACAGATCTGCTCAAGTCACTCAGGCACCTCTCCAACAAAGTGAGCACTGGTGTGGGCAAAGACTTCCTTCTGCAGCAGGAAGGATGAGAACCCTTCACAAACCTCGAGGGAAAGGTGAGTGCCAGCTGCCCACGCAGCCATGCTCACACCAACACACTTCTCCACGTGCTCCTGTTTTTAGGGTCCCTTCCACCACAGCCCGTTGTGTGGCTGTGTGTTACCAAGCAGCATGTGCTGGGAAAAGCAATCATTTTGACTGCAAGGTGTCAGCTGCGCACAGCTGGCTGCTCTGTGCAGACACAGCAAGATGTGCAGATGGCTCCAACTGAACACAGGTCCCAGGGCACANAACACTTCCATGTCCTTCCTGTGCTTGGGGCTCCAGAACTGCACACAGGACTCCAGTATTTGGGCCTCTGGGCAACCTGCTCTAGTTGTAGGTGTCCCCATGGACTGCAATGGGTTTAGACTGAATGGCCTTCAGAAGTCCCTTCTAACCCAAACCAGTTTGTGATTCTAGGAGGTTCTCCTGCAGCTCTCCCTCAGAGAAGCCACCAAACCCTTTCAGGTTATGGCCACTACCGCTCACTGCTTGCGTTTGTCTCCCTCACAGCAGCAAAGAAAGAGCTGCAGTGCACTGACACAACTTTGATTTCTCCTCACTTATGATCAATTCACGCAAACACCACTGCCCTCAGGTCCTGTCCCACCCTGGAGGGGAAACAGAAAAAACAAGAGCTGCAAGCTCTGGAGGCATGAGGTAGATGGAGCATGGAGGAACAGAGAGAGTAAGCCAAGGAGCTCTGGAGGCACTGGATGGAGCATGGAGAGAGGAAGCCAAGGAGCTCTGGAGGCACTGGATGGAGCATGGAGAGAGGAAGCCAAGGAGCTCTGGAGGCACTGGATGGAGCATGGAGAGAGGAAGCCAAGGAGCTCTGGAAGCACTGGATGGAGCATGTAGAGAGGAAGCCAAGGAGCTCTGGAGACACTGGATGGAGCATGGAGAGAGGAAGCCAAGGAGCTCTGGAGGCACTGGATGGAGCATGGAGAGAGGAAGCCAAGGAGCTCGGGAGGCACTGGATGGAGCATGGAGAGAGGAAGCCAAGAGCTCCCAGGGCGCTGCTCGCCAGTGGGCACTCGGAGGAGGAGGGAGGCGGCGTTGGGGGCAGCACCAAGCGCAGCCTCCCCTCCCCGCAGCGCCGGGCTCCGGCACAGCTTCCCCGCTGCCGGTAGGAGGTTTTCGGGCTGGTTTCTCCGCCCCGAGGAGCCGATGGCCGCAGGTGAAGGTAGTTTCATCTCTGCTCAGGGTGAGTGTGGCCGGGATGAGTGCCGGGGGCTGCCGATTGCTCTTTAAGGGCAGAGAGAAGCAGGGCCGGGGGGGGCAGTGTCTGCTGCTTAATTGCTCTCGTCCGTCGCGCACCGAGACGGCCTCAACAGTTCCTTTCTTTCGCCCCTTCCCTCCGCTGTCTCCGCTCTCCACAGGTCCCCTCTTGCCAAAGGAGCCCCAACTGGAAGGGGCAGGGCTGCGGGGGGTTAAAACCGCAGCTGGCACCGCCGCCCCGCAGCCGGCATGCCCGAACAAAGCAACGACTACAGGGTGGTCGTCTTCGGAGCGGCAGGGGTGGGCAAAAGCTCCTTGGTGCTTCGCTTCGTAAAGGGGACTTTCAGAGAGACCTACATCCCGACCATCGAGGATACCTACCGGCAGGTTATCAGCTGCGATAAGAGCGTCTGCACCCTGCAGATCACCGAC
Source organism: Semnornis frantzii (assembly GCA_013399775.1). Lineage (NCBI taxonomy): Eukaryota > Metazoa > Chordata > Aves > Piciformes > Ramphastidae > Semnornis > Semnornis frantzii. Next base: position 10,101 of record VWYK01055374.1, read on the forward strand.
ACCACGGGCAGCCACCAGTTCCCTGCCATGCGGAGGCTCTCCATCGCCAAGGGGCACGCATTCATCCTGGTCTACTCGGTCACCAGCAGGCAGTCCATGGAAGACCTTCAGCCTATCTTCGAGCAGATTTGCCAGATCAAAGAGGACGTCCGCAAAATCCCCATCATGTTGGTGGGCAACAAGACCGACGAGAGCCAAAGGGAGCTGGATGCCAGCGAGGGGAGGGCGCTGGCCAGCAAGTGGAAGTGTTCCTTCATGGAGACCTCGGCTAAAACGAACTGCAACGTGCAGGAGCTCTTCCAGGAGCTCTTGAACCTGGAGGAGAGGCGAGCTGTGAGCCTCCAGGTGGATGGGAAGAAAGCCAAGCAGCTGGGACAGAAAGAGAAGCTGCGAGGCAAGTGCTCTGTTATGTGACCGCACCTGCGTGGGGTCCCCCGGCACCTCCTGGTGGGTGCAGATGGATCCATCCCTGGCAGGGCTGCTCCTCCACCTCTGCTGGGTCGTTCCTTGTGTTGGTTTGAAAGAGGCTTTCTGCATGTTTTGGTTTGTTTGATTTTTTTTTAACCCAATAAATGTTTGCTGTTAGTGAGTCAATGTCAGGAGGAGGTTTTTAATGGGGGGAGTGGAGGGACGGAGGAAAGTGTGGGTGGAGAACAAAAAGTGTGGGACCTCCTGCCTCCGTGGGCAGAGGAAGTCAGAGTAAAGGCAGGAGAGAAGCAAACAGGGTGTGGGGAGGCACTGGCACAGGTTGCCCAGGGAGGTTGTGGAGCACAGAATCGCCAGAATTCTGTGCTCCACAACCTCCCTGGAGCTGTTCAGGACCAGGCTAGATGAGGTTTTTGAGCCACCTGGGCTGGTGGAAGGTGTCCCCCGTGGATATCACAGAGGTTGCAACTAGATGACCCTTCAGGTCCCTTCCCACCCAAAGCATTCAGTGAATCACACACAGGTAGAGCTGAAATCGCTCCCACAGCCAGCACAAGCCTTGGCAACTGCAGAACACAGAGGAAAAGTTCACTTTTAGCAGGGAAAAAGATTTTTTTTAAAAAAAAAATGCATGCTGCATCCATTCAAGAAAGGTCTGGCTATGGTTTAATGGGCATGGTGGTCTCAGGTGGAAGGTTGGACCTAAAGGTTTCTTCCAAACCAATTCTATGATCCCGTGGTTCTAAGCATCTCTATTCCTGTGAGGCCATCTAAGTTTTTCAAGGATTTCCAGCTGTAAATACATCACAGTTCACAGTCACAGAATGGTTTGGGTTGTAATGGACTCTTAAAGGCCATCTGGTTCCAACCCCCCCCTTCCACCTGGCAGATTGCTTGAGGCCACATCCAGCCCAGTCTTGGCCACCTCCAGAGAAGGAGCAATCCACAGCCTCCCTTGGCACCTCTGTAATGTCTGCACTTCAGGATCTGTTTAATGACCAGAGCTGGACATCTGCACTGCAAAGCAACACTTAGGTGGCTACAGATGCTGACAGACAGTCTGGATGAGGCTGTCGTGCTAAAAGTGAAGTTCTGCTGTGTGCTCTGCAATGTCTGACAGCCACATGTATGAAGATGAGCCAGCAGTGTGCCCAGGTGGCCATGAAGGCCAACAGCATCCCAGCCCTGATCAGCAATAGTGTGGCCAGCAGGAGCTGGGAAGTGATTGTGGCCCTGTGCTTGGCACTGGGGAGGCCACAGCTGGAATGCTACGTTCAGTTTTTGGCCCCTCACTCCAAGAAGGACACTGAGATGCTGGAGTGTGTCCAGAGAGGGGCAAGGAAGCTGGGGAAGGGGCTGGAGAACAGGGCTGGGGAGGAGCAGCTGAGGGAGATGGGGATGTTCAGCCTGGAGATGAGGAGGCTGAAAAGAGACCTTCTGGCTCTCTGCAGCTCCCTGAAAGGAGGCTGGAGTGAAGCAAGGGTTGGCCTCTTCTCTCTAGTATCAAGTGATAGAATGAGAGGAAATGGCCTGAAATTGTGCCAGGGGAGGGTTAGGCTGGACACAAGGAACAATTTCTGTGCTGCAAGGCATTGAAAGAGGCTGCCCAGGGAGGTGGTGGAGTCACCATCCCTGGAGGTGCTTCAAAGAAGCAGGGACATGGTGCTGAGGGACATGGTTTAGCAGCAGCCTTAGAAGAGTTAGAGAATGCTCAGGTTTGAATGATTGAATGCTCTTGCTTTGAATGATTTCTAAGGTCTTCTTCAACCACAACAATTCAGTGACTCTCTGGTCTGCTGTCTCCTTCCTCCTGCTCTGGGTGTTTTTTACTTCCTGTGCAGGATGTGTTCCTGTGTGCCCTGAGCTAGGTTGGTCCTGCTCTGGCAGGGGGGGTTGGGCTGGAAGAGCTCTTTGGGTCCCTTCCAAGCCCTGCCATCCTGTGAGAGAACCCTGCTGAGCCTCCTCTGCAGTGCACAGCTGAGAAGGATCCCAAGCAAACAGGCAGAAGCAGTTGCCCTGGGCCCATGCTCCTGCTCTGTGTCCAGACTGCTCCAAGCAGAAGGCTGAACTGCCTGCAACACATGAGGATGGCACTGCTGGTGCTTTACAGAGGGGAGAGAGAGAGGAGCTGCTGCTTTTTATAGCACTTCTCTGATGAAATGATGTTGTTGGTGAAGATGGACAAACTATGGAGCAGGAGATGCTGGGAGGAACATTCCCTTTCTTAGCCTGAAAGCATTAGCAGCTATTAATAGCTGTTGGCTTGCTGCTCAAGATGCTTGAGGAGGACCTGTTCCCTCAGCCATTACTTCTGCTGCTGCTGAAGACTAATAATAGCCAAAGCCACGAGGGTTCCACCCGTGTTAATGGCTCACATCTTTCTGAATGACTCACCTCCTTGCTTCCAGATTGGTACTGAGATGCTGGAGGGGATCCAAAGAAGGGCAGTGAAGTTGGTGAAGGGTCTGGAGAGCAGAGCTGGGGAGTGCTGAAGGGGGTCCAAAGAAGGGCAGTGAAGCTGGGGGAGGGTCTGGAGAGCAGGGCAGGGGAGTGCTGAAGGGGGTCCAAAGAAGGGCAGTGAAGCTGGGGGAGGGTCTGGAGAGCAGGGCAGGGGAGTGCTGAAGGGGGTCCAAAGAAGGGCAGTGAAGCTGGGGGAGGGTCTGGAGAGCAGGGCAGGGGAGTGCTGAAGGGGNAGTGCTGGAGGGGGTCCAAAGAAGAGCAATGAGGCTGGGGAAGGGTCTGGAGAGCAGGGCTGGGGAGGAGCAGCTGAGTAGTGAGGAAGTGTCACTTGTTCAACCAAAGAAGTGATGGAGCAGGAGGAAGTGGCCTTGGGTGGCATCAAGGGAAGTGGAGGTTGGCTACTGGGGGAGGATTCCTTCACTTACAGGATTCTCAGGCATTTGAGTGGCTTGCTTAGGGAGGTGGTGGTGTGCCCATCCTTGGAGATACTTAGAGTTGTGTAGGTGTGGTGCTTAGGTTGAGCCTGCAGGAGAGCAGCCCCAGAGGGCATCTGAGCAATGTTCAGCAAGAGCTAAAGGAGCTGTGGGGG
>VWYK01055375.1:290-25315 GCA_013399775.1 Semnornis frantzii
ATTTACATGCAAAATTTATTTTTGAAGAACAACAATATTTTAAAATAACATGACCCTGAAAAAATCCAAAAAATATACACTTCTTCATTTATCCTAGGAACCTATGCCTGACCTCTATTTTCATTTAAATGCATTTTTAATTTAAAGACTAAAAACATTCCATCCCTTATGTTAGCTTCTTATGAAATGCAAGCACTTCAGACACCCAGTACTTGTTCAAATTTCACTTGAAGTTCATCAACACACTTCATCAATCTGCATAAAGGTCACCTAATTTATGAACACTGTCTTTCTCAGAAGAAAATCTATATCTGAATTACTCTATGTTGACAGCTGTCCTATCCACTTGGGGTTGGGAAGACAGAATTTATTTTAAAACCTAAAGCAAATTCTACAGATGGGGATGGTAGCTTTTTTTCATGTCGATTCTTTAAAGGTTTTCTGCCTCCTGCATTATGCCCTAACTTAACACTCAAGTACGGTTATCATGGGAACCATAGACAGCAGAGCACTTATTTACAGCAAGCCACTTGCAGGTTTTTAGTGTATGATTAAATAAATTCCTTGCCTCTGAAAGGTTACTTTCAGTGGAATCCAGGGTACTATTTTAAGTGGATAGAGAAATCAGTCACTTTTAACAGTCAACACAAAGACATGGGAATACATTTGTTGTAGCAGATGGGATAATTAATCCACAAGCAAGTTGTGAATGTTAAGTAAAGAACGTATCTTTTCTCATGTAAACCACCCTCTTGCCCTGTTTCATTAAGCTTCTGTTTAATGAACACTCTCCCCCTGCTTTTGGACACACTGTAAAGTCTGGACCACTTGTCAACATCCTCCCCCCCAGAGTGACCAGTAGCCACTGCCTGGATTCTGGCCATCCCCTTTGGATTCTTGCTCTAAATACAGGAACATGAAAAACTTTGTCATCACCAGAAAATAAACGAGCAAAATGGGCTGTCTTTCATGCACAAATCAACTGACATTGGCCAACTGCCGCTTCCTTGCCAGCACCACTGTACTTAGGCTTATTCTCAATCCCACAGAGGTGGAAAGAGAGACAGCACTAAATAATAAAACCATGATTACAAAAACTGCAGGCAAGTTGTTGTTAGGTTATTCTCGTGCTTTGAGGTCTTGCCATAATTGACGAATTAAATATCCTCATCTTCTGACACTTTTATGCTCTTAATAATTTCTTTTAACACTGGCCAGAATTTTTGAATCAAGACATATTGATGTGTTTCCTGCAGTCTTTACTTCCTCCACATTAAAAGAAAAAAAAAGAAAAAAGAAGTGCAGTCATGTGAATGCAAACATCACAAATGGACATATCAGCAGCACGTGAGATAACATCCTGACCTCAGCAAATACCTAGCATATGCATGCTGAAATTTAAGACCTGCTCTGCTGAGGTAAAATCCTTGAAGACCCTCCATTTAATCAGTAAAGGCAAAAAGGAAGAATACCCAAAGTATTCTGCTAGAGCAGAGATGTCCAGACAGAATTTTCCCAGCAAAATGACAAAGATGCTATCTGACACGATGATGGAGTTCATGCAATGCTCACTGTCCTAGGAGATTTCAACACCAATGCAGAAGATGTCTCTGACCTGACAGGTGCTAAATCTGCTCTCATCACAGCAGTCTGTCACCTCCAGTCCCTCACCCTAAACACATCCAGGCTGCCATGCCCTGGGTGTGTCCTTGGTTGCTGAGCTGTCCTTTAGTTTGACCAGTCCTTCTTTTGAACTTGTTCTCCCTAACTGCAAGCCACAGAAAAAGAACGAAAGAATGCCACTTTTCCTCCCAGATTTAGAGCTTTTGGCATATACAAACTCAGAAAACTTACACTGCTGAAGGCCATCAGCTGTGAGGCTTTCCAGGCAGGACACATGGCACAGGACATGTGAACTACCTGCGACACACATGCTGGAGAAGACAGTGCAACTCTTCTGTTAATGCAAATGTGATAGCTCATCTAGAGAAAAGGCATTCAGCACCCTGACCTTTTACGTTACAGTTCAGCACTAAGCTGCATTTCTTCAGCAAGTTAAAACTCAAAAGCAGCAAATTCAGCCATTACCCAACACCACTATCTCAGTTGAGGTTCATGCAAAGTCAGTAAAGGGACAATTTTTATTATGGTGGTTAATGATATTTTCTGGTCTTTAGCCAGGTAAGTTAATCAACAGTCGTTCCCATTGGACTCTTTGTTGCCCTGACCATGAAATCTTGTCACCCCTCCTAAAAGCTACATGAGGTGCTGAAAATGCAGGCTCTGGATGCTTTCTTCAAGCTGAACCACAGGCCTGTAATGAGAATCACACCTCCATTACCTATAGAGTTGAGGTCTTCCTGTGTGATAGCTTGTGTAGCTTGTTCAACAATACTGAAAAGACTTAGGCAATGCCCAGCACTGCAGCCTTCTGTGCATCGTCCTATGTGTAACCAGTACCACTGCCCTTTCCCAGTATTTAGCAGAAATGTACTGTGGTTCAAATGCCTGTGGCTAAGCTTTAATCTAACCAAGACACAATAAATGCCACAGAACTGGGAAAATATAGAAATAATGCCTTTTTCCATTTTATAAAGCTTCCATCCAGAGGGAGACAACCCAATGACTTCTCAGTAATTCTGACTATCTAAACAGCAGATGTGAGAAAAAACCCCACTCTTTCAACTGACCTCAAGGTGATGTTTCATTTTGTCAGAGTTATCCACCATGAGTGAATATGTGGGCAAGTCTGACAGTTGCAACTCCTCTCCAGGAAGGACATGACATCCCCAAAAGACTCCAGCAAAGAGCTGTACGCTGCTTTGAGGTACTGTCTAACAAGCTATGGGAGGGAATTCAAAAGATGTTTAAACTGGATTGAAAAAAGTGCCCCAGGTAGATGTTCAGGGAATGGATAAATAGGTTTCATCACAACTGCAGTAAACTACAGCAAACTAGTCAGCAAGCTAACTAATATAGAAGTGCTTGTGCAACTTTGGTTCTGCAGCTTATACAAGCTCTAGTTTAATATCTTTTTCCCCATGATTTTGCCTTCTCCACCCTGTCACCTCTAGCTAAAACAAACCCACTATTACAAGAAGCAGCTCCCAAAACTTTTGTGTGCTGAATCACGCTCCACATTTTGAAATAAAAGTCAAGCTTATTTTAAACAAAGAAGATCCCCTGTCCCTGCTGCACACCTTTATGAGGAAGTTTGGGGCTTTAAATCCAAAGTTTACTGATTACCTAGTTGCATTTAAGGTATTGAGTATAGGAAAAGGAAGGTGTTTTAGATCCACGCCTGGCACAAAAATGCTTTTGAGCACTTCAATCTCCTCTAATGGTTTATGGAAAAGCCCACCCTGGGAGACACCTGACATTTCCATGCTTAATGTCTCTTTGGAGATCTGGGATCCTCACCTTGGAACATATTTACAGAAAACACTTGGATGCTACAATTTACAAGATAACTACGCCTGCTCGAACAGTTTAAAAACACTACCAGGACAAGAATTTTAATCCATGGACAAAACACAAGCTGAATTCCCTCATTTCATATCATGAGTCTTGGTGGTCTGCATAACTGTGGAATATCCCCTCCATTTTCTCATTGTGTGTTAGAGCAATGCATATCTCACAAAGGTCCTTTCAAGTTCTTTAGTGCTCAACAACGTTGGAACAGCGCAGAAAGCTCAGCTCAGAGAGCACCACAACAAGTCAGAAGAGATTGTTGAATTTCAAAAGAGAGATCGTACTACTATATGCAGTTCTCAAGGTTTGTGTTAGAGTGAAATGAAAACAGCAAATTAAATTTAAGAATCAATGCATTAGTTTCATAGGGAGCTGCCTGGAGACGAGTGTAGGCAGACATGCATTTATAATCAGCTGTTACTCTCCTTTTCTAGCTCAATCAATCTGCCTGGTAGACCTGTTACTAGTTGCTATGGCCATCACTTTTGCAACCTCTTCTAGATAGTTCTATTTCCTCTCTTACAAGGAAAGGATGAGAGACCTGAGGCAGTTTAGCCTGGAGAAGAGAAGACTGAGAGAAGTATTTTCAGTGGTGCCCAGAGACAGGACAAGGGGCAATGGGCACAAACTGGAATAGAGGATGTTCTGTCTGAACCTAGCAAAAAACTTTACTTTGAGGGTGACAGAGCACTGGATCAGGCTGCCTACAGAGTGTCCTTCTTTGGAGATATTCAAAAGCCCACCTGGATGCAGTTTTGGGTAACCTGCACTAGATGAAGCCGCTTCAGCAGAAAGGTTGGACTAGATGGTCCCTTCCAACCCCTATCATTCCATGTTTCTGTGGTATTTCAAGTCTGATTTGTCTCTCATTTGCTTTGCTACCTCTGGTCTGTCCCTTCTCTCTCTTAGGCTGTTTGCTTTTTGGACTTAGCCTTTTTTCTCAATGTGGACCGTTCTTTTCTCCCCAGGAGTCTCCTTTATCTCATGCCTGCCAATTCCAGCACACTCCATCTTTCCTTTTGTGAACACTTTTCCACAAAGGCCTCCCACTGCCCTTTTACTGAACCTGTCCCCTTCACATAGGGAGGGAACGGTGGCACTTGTCATCCTCCCACGGTGACAGCTGGACAGTTTGAACATTTGTGAGGTCCGCCTTCACCAGCACCTCCTGATACCACGGAAGCATGCTAAGCATGGTTAGCATGCTAACCCAGATGGTGATGCAACAAGGCTGTAGTGTATTTACTGTGTAAATTGCTTTTAATATTGACAAACAGTTTTTCTGATGATATTAAGATTCTGCCTGGGGGCAATAAAGACTAAACTAGCTGTGGCATGCATAAGATACATTGAGTTACTTCTTGATATAATTAGACCACCATTTATTACATTAAACATTGCAAACTTTTTCGATTTGTGGATAAGATGCTATATAAATCTCTCATGAGTTCTACCACATATAGCAACCCTTTGATGGTGGGAAAAAGTACAATCAAAGGCCAGTGTGTGTACTCAGAATAAACAATTTTTTAATCTAAGCCCCTGCACCAAATGTTGTATTTTCCAGTGAATTTCAGCGTATGTGCTCTACCAGAAGCACATTCTCCAATTTCTCTTCCAGGGTATGCATTTTCCTCAGAGAAGAGGCACTTCAGAAGGCAGTTGACATAAAAGTTTTCAGAAATCAAATTAACAACATTCTTTAATCATCAGCAATTTCCAAAGAATAATGGAAGAGGCTGAACATCAGATTTCAGGACTCTGTAAATAATGTAAATTCTTCTTTGCAAGAAATCATATTCTACATTTCACTAACAAAAGTCTCTCTTTCACCTCTAAAAATCCCCTAGCCTTCTGTGAACTCAGCCATGGCTGGTATTGCCACATGAATGTTACACTTATCACTGTCATAACAATTCATCCACGTACAGACGTCTGAAACTCCTGGTCTCCTCTGAGCTGAGTAGTTTAAAAAGATAGATGGCTGCCTTCTGGCTAATTGTGGGAGTTCTTTCATTACTATAAAAAGACTTCTTATATCTCGAGTGACTTTATAAGCACTGAATAATGAGACTTAAAGTCTTTGGAAAGGAGTCCACTGATCAAATGCTAGGATAACTTATGGGCACAGTGACCTTTTCCTCAGCAAGATACTCCAAACTGCTGCTGTTGGCACATTATTAAAATTCCCCATTTAAGGCACACAGTTAAGTACAAGGTAGATTTTATTTTTCACTTTTAAATTCAATTTAAGGTAGTATAGCAAGAGCTAGAGCTCTCCTAGGGCTGAAGACTAACTCCTGCCTATTCCAGCTGTGCAACAGCAGGATAAAATGGCTGTGGCAGGGCAGGCAGCCAGAGAGGTCTCACTGCCCCGATCCCAACTCTGGTGCCAGCACCAGAAGCCTGCTTCCCCTGCACACCAAAATACTCATTCCAGCAAGGGAGCACATATCTGCCAGCATGCCTACCAGCAAGCACCATTTGGCTTAGCCTTTGCGAAGCTGCAAAGAGCAGCTGACAGTGCTGGCTAGGAGGGTGCTCCATGTGCATTCCATCTGCAAAACAGCAGTGATGTTAAACCTAGTGTCAGAGTGCTGACCCTGATGCCATCTCTGCAACCTGCCCACTTCTCAGGCACTGCCACATACCTACATAATGTCCTGCTAGGGTACCAACCACATGAAGTGCTAAAGTTAGAGTGCTCCCTAAAAGCACTTGTGCTTGCTTTTCTTTAATGAACCTACAACAGACTTGCTCTACTTTAACACGTTTCTTACTGTGTATTTGTATTAATTTTCCTCTTGAAGGAACAGACAAGGCTCCTCCTCTCTTGAAATAAAACTGGGAGGGTCCTTCCATTCTTCTTTCATCCTGTCTCAACACTAATTTGACACTGTTGTTCTCCACTATGTCTCATGGTTTTACTTCAGCATATTGACAATTTACTTTGACATAACAGTACTTGCAAAAATTCCTTCCAAATTTTCACAGGACTAAATATTTTTAAAATACTTTGACAAGCCTACATATATTTAGATTCATTTATCCATGGCAGCTGACTCAGCAACAGATTACAATGAAGTTTAATGTCATCCTGCCCCTGGAAAACAGTGTACAGTAGCTTCCTTATTCTCTTTTTCAAATAAGAAAATGTGAATTCAGAGGGACCATTCACTTTATAAAATAAAACAAGTGATGGAGCCTTACATGTCATGCAAAAGTCCATCAGACGCTTTTGTACCAGATGTCCCAGTAGCTCTTAGGAAAGCATAAGAACAACTTAATTTGAACATCAAGAAAGCAGGCAACACAGAATTGTAGAATCACAGAATGGTCTGGGTTGGAAGGGACCTTGAAGGTCATCTAATCTAAGCCCCTCTGCAGTAAACGGGGACATCCTCAACTAGATCAGGTTGCCCACAGCCTTTTCAAACCTCCCTTTGAATGTCTCCAGGGATGGGGCCCCAAACATCTCCTCTGACAACCCATTCCAGTGTTCCACTACCCTCAGGGTAAAGAACCTGTTCCTAACATCAAATCTCAATCTGCTCTTCTCTAGATTGAAGCCGTTGCCCCTCATCCTATCACTACAGGCCTTTGTAAACAATCTCTCTTCATCCTTCTTGTAGGCCCCCTTCAGGTACTGGAAGGCTGCTATTAGATCTCCCCAGAGCTTCCTCTTCTCCAGGCTGAATAATCCCAGCTCACTCAGCCTGTCTTTGTAGCAGAGGTGCTCCAGCTTCCTGATAATGATAGCATGCTTATACATGCCTAATTACACACAATGAACACAACGAAACTACATGTAGATGTATAGAAAAGGGATCTTATGATCCTTATGATGCATCTGTTTCTTCTCTTTTGCTTCTCTATTTCCATTCTTCTTTAAAGACTAGTCATGTCAGATTATTCTTCTACTAAGTGATGGCTTACTGCACTGATGCAGAAATATTTTGAGTTGTTGCTTCTAAAGTTTAATTGTTGTATTTCTTCTTAGCTGGAAAAGCAGTAAAGAATTAGAATATTAAGAGCAGCTTAATTGTACCTTATTTACATAGCACCATGGCTGTGTACATGCCTTTAATAGTAGGAGCTGCAGCTACTTTCTGACTAAAAATCAATTACAGCTGCTATTTCTGTGCCAGTGTTTCTACGTCTGTTCCTCCTGGAGTGTCTCTCCCCTTCATCGCATCTCTGCCTTCCCTCATGATTTCCTTCCTCTGTTTTATTCCATTTGCCTCTTTACGTTCCCTCCCTTATCTTGCTCTTTCGACTTCCTTTATCGTCTTGGGTTTGGCCTTGCAGCATCAGCAGCAGCAGTCACTCTTGTACATCTTTTATGCTTAACACCTGCAAAGCGATGCTTCCTGTGCACAAAGTCTACACATGAAGACACACTCCATACCAGCTTCCTGCAACAGATTCTGAAAGGATCAGCAAAAGGCAGTTACTGATGGAAGTTCACACAACACTCATCAGTTGGTTTTTCCCAGTCAATTCCAGATATATGGCAAGACTCGTTAGAGTTGCTGTTCCATCTCTCCAAGGGACAGCAAGGCTGTTAAGGACCAAAGAGCTCAGAAATACAGCAGGGAGTTGATACATGGCTGGTAGCCAAGACCATGCAGTTGACTGGCCACAGCATACAGTGCATGAATTGGATTTGTACCATTGCCTTGCAATACTACAAATATCAGTGAAATCCAAGCAGATTTTGAAGAATCTCTGGGTTAACTTTTCAGATTAAAATCCAGTCTTTGGATACATGTGAATAGTTTTTGCTGCTTTCAGTTGCCACACACTGACATCAGATGGCACAGTTTAGCATAAAGAGCAGAAAAGACCTTTTAACATCAGGAACAGAGTGATTGTTCCTGTTTGGAACAAAACAGCTTTAATATGTAATGAAGTTATCTGACAGCCTCTTGATTATCTTACATATAAGCAGCACAAATGATCTAATAAAAACACTGAAAAAAATACTGCATTTCACACTTTATACCTCCTATATTCATCTATGTGGAAAAAAATGAAAAGACTGTGTTTTTGTTGGTTATACAGTATCAAGCACCACAGAGCTCCAAAGAAAGTAGGGCCTCCTAGATATTGCTTCAGTAAAAGTAATAATTATACATCCGTACTGACAATTTAGACAATTAATTATAAGGGGATGTGAATGAAAATGGACACACTTGAAAATAAAGTTTATGGGCTAGACAATGAAAATACTTTCACCATGGCAAACTGTGAAATATCAAGACAAGGGTAATGTATTTGTTTTGTCTCAGGAATAAAGTCCTTTAATAATATGTTTTTCTTTTTTTCCAACTATATAACACTTCCAAAAGAAAAAGGTACCACCAATGAAAGAAGAAACAAGGCACTTTCTTTTTTTACATTATATTTTAAAAGAGAAGTGGCAGGTGCACACATATTCCTGCTGACAATATACAAATTATATACACAGGATTATTTTACAATGGCAGACGTAAGTTCTGTATGCTCTTATAAAAGAATGATTGGGTAATAGCTGGCTGTCTAGAAATATATTTAATACTCATGACTTCTGCTTTGTGTTTACCTACACTAACATCTGCAGTATTCTTCAGTGGGAGGAAAGAAATTGTGGCAAAACACGACGAAGTATAAATTGGGAAAGGATGTGGCTAGTGAGCAGCCATGCAGAAGGGGATCTTGCTTTGCTGGGTGACAGCAGGCTCAACATGAGCCAGCAGCGTGCCCTGGCAGCCAGAAGAGCAAACCACATCTTGGGGTACATTAAACACAGTATAACCAGCTGGTAGAGTGATTATAGCACTGTATTCAGCACTGGTGCAGCTTCACTCTGATTACTGTGTACAGTTCTGGGCCTCACCATTTAAGAAGGATGCAAAAGTCCTTGAATATGTCCAGAGAAGGGAAAAAAAGCTGGTGAAAGGGCTGGAAGGAATGTTCTTTAAGAGGCTGATAAGGAGTTTGGGCTTGTCTAGTTTGGAGAAAATGAAGATGCGAGGCAACCTTATAGCTGCATTTCAGTATCTGAAGGGAACCTACAGTAAGGCTATGGAACGACTACTTAGAAAGGCTTGTAGCAATATGGTGTGGGGCAATGGTTTTAAGCTAGAGCAGGATAGATTTAGGTTAAACATGAGATAAGTTTCTCTTTGCAATGAGAGCAGTACTGGAATAGGTAGCCCAGAGTTGCAGTTGAGGCCCTATCTCTGGAGACATTCAAGGTAAAGGAAATTTCAAGCAAGCCTTAATTCTATGTGTTCACATGTGGGTTTCTTCTCAGCTTACTTGTTGAAAAGGTTGTTTTAGAAAGGTTCAGCTGGAGAAAAGAATATATTCCCCTTAAAATTAAACAGGTTCCTGTTTCACAACCCACATCATGTAAGGCTTGTGAGTAGCTTTAATGTTACTGTTGATACATATATTCTTAAAGAAAACCAGGTTCCTTTAAGCTTTCATGGTAACCTGGCTTTATAAGCCAGTTAAGTCAAATGTCATAGCATAAAGTTATTGGTGAAAAGAACCACAGCTGAGAAGCAGGTACTTTCAATAAATTGAGAAATGTCTGAAGACAGTTCAAAATGGCAGTGTAGAATTTAAACAAACCCTTCCCACCCAAGGAGAGGCAGACAGGCATAAATTGTTCCCAGCAATCAATTCTGCTATTTGAATTTGCACTGACACTTGTTGGGCTTGGTCATTGACATGGAACCATGGCAGAAAGGCCAGGCCACTGGGGAAATCTGGCCAGCTTCCACACCTGAGAACAAACCACCCGGCTGCAGGTCTCTAACCCTTGTAGCATTGTTCTTTGTTCCAAGCATAAAACATTTAATCCACTGTGTTTCAGGTCTAAGATATCAAGATAATTCTTTAATTACTATTTGCACAAGAGACAGGAAACATTGGGTGAGATTCCACCCAGGAATGCTTTTCAGGCAAATAATTTAAAATCAAACCTAGCAAGTCGATACTCATGAGTTTGTTTATCACTGTGACTATTTTCCAGTTAATTATTGATATTGTTAGACAACAAGCAAAACATCTGAGAAAAGGGTCTGCAAGTGTCAAATGCTGTGAAAACTCAATATTTACATATATACAAGACAGATCCGACTTCAGTGGAGATTTTCATAGTAAATTTTTGTGGGAAGGAACTTTCATTAGTATGGTGCTTTCATTAGTATCAAATGGAAATGCCAGCACATTCAGCTGTCAATACCAAAGTCTCACTAAAACACGGTTAAGCTAGCCAGTACTATCTTACACATATCCAGAACATGCCCTCCGCCCCCACTCCGAAATTCAGCCTTAGCAAAACAGCAAGGTCAGGTACCCAGCCATGCAATCTTAATCTCCAATTTCCCCCTGATGTCTGCCTCAGTGAATGGAAATGAGCTGCAGGCAAGCCATCACATCCAGTATGTCACAGGGCTCTATTGAGCGAAAGAGGGATTACTTGGAGCAGCTTGTAACACTGTAATCTCGGAGAGGGCAATGCTCTTCCAACTCACATCCTCATGTGTGATCAGTACATTAGGTGCATGGGTACCAAAAAGGACCGAGTATGCTCACTTTGCCCTCTGTTGTTTGGGTAGAAGGAAGCACAGAGCCCCTCAGAAGCTGTCAGGAAGGAGACACATATGGTCTACAGGGCAAGCACTGCGCCAAGAGGCTGGTAGCAAACTCAAAAGACACTTGTGGAGCTGCCATCAAAGCCTGGCAGTTAAGCAGCCATTTCTCCCCATCAGGTCCTCCCCTCCCAGGCTAGTCAGACAGACTTTTCTAAAAGTAAGGAAACCAAAGGAACATTAAGACATTAAGGACTGGGGGCTGTAGCAGCTGCATATTGACACAGCACCCAAATAAGTAATTTGCTTAGAAACTGGGAAAGCTGAACTCAGCATGGATAAGTATGGAATTATGTCTTTCATGCTGGAAGAAAGTCTTTCCGCCAGGTTACTAGACATTTAGGAAGGCAAAAAATTACATTCCACTTTGTCAAGCTATAATCTGAAGTAATTAAGTATAACCTACCTACCTAGTAAGCAGGGTTGGAGTTAAGGAGCTAGCGTGCGGGTAGATGAAGGCTACTCTTCTGAAATGCTCCCTCCATCCCAGTTAAATAGGCACAACAGCTGTGTTCAGAGATCTCCATGTAGGTGGAGTAAATGAGAAAAATGACAGGTGTGGTCTCAGTCTCCAACTCTCTTCTCCTTATTACATACTGACTAATGTAGTTTCATAAAACATGACTCATAAGTTCATTTGTTTTCCTTCATCTTCTTCCCTCNCCAGGTAAGCCCCCCAAGTCCTGCTGAAGTCATTGGTATTTGGAAGACATGTGATTAGGAATTGGCAGGTGAAATTTCCTGATATTTCTGAAAGGTCATTTTAAAAAATATTAAACAAGATCACTGCAAAGACAAACTCTTTTTGGAGCTCCAGCAGTAACCTCTCTGCAGCCATTCATTTTCCTTTTTAACACTACATGTATATATTCCTCCATATTCCTCCACAGTCAACTCCATATCATCCTTATGGCCACTTATCTATTTCTGTTCCACTTCAGCTAGTATTTTCCTTTAAAATAGCACATCAGATATTTTTGTTTATCTGAAGTCCATATAAAGAGGATCTACCACATACCCTTCATAAAGATGAGGGTTCTGGAACACTGAAACAGGTTGTAGAGGGAGGTGGTGGAGGCCTAATCCCTGGAGGTACTGACGGTCAAGCTTCGTGGGACTCTCAGCAACCTAATCTAGTTGGGATGTCGCTGCTTATTGCAGGGGGAATGGACGAGATGACCTCTAGAGGTCCCTTCCAACCTAGTACATTTTATGATTTGCTAATCAAAAACTCTACCATGCTAGCCTGGCTTTGTAACCATCTACCCCTGCTTACTCTGTGATTGATTATATCCCACTTACCCTTTGCCTCCCCTATGTGTAATCATCCTTTACTTCAAATTGTACTTTAAAATCTTCCACACTGTGTATGCTCAACTTGAAGGCTAGCAAATGCCATAATGATCCTAAGCACAAGAACACTGTTTAATTGTATTCCACCATCTCCTGCATGCTAAATTACCTTGATAAATCTCCCTGTTCATCCTGGCTGTCACTTCTCTCAATGCTGGTGTCCCTCGCTTCACAGGTATGCCAGTGTAACTATTTCTGGGCATAGCGCTAATATTTTGATCACTGATAAACCTCACTTCAGAAATCATCATTATTAAAATGTTAGGGTTATTCGCCCTATTGCCTTGTCCCTCCATGTTGCCCATGTTCCACTCACCTTCTCTATCCTATTATCCCTTCACTCTTCACTCAAAACACATACCTGTGTAAATCACTGAGAGGTTTTTAAACTTTTCTGCTTAATGCAGATTGTACCTCCCCAAAAGGAAGTAAACCTTCTTCAAAAGAGGCAGGTTGTGAAGGAAGTAAACCTTCTTCAAAAGAGGCAGGTTGTGATAAAACTATTACTATCCTTAGGTTGCACTTTGTGCAACTGGTTGTAAAGAAGGCACAGTCAGTGTACAGTAGAGTCAACCAGGTCTTCATGCTGAGGAAGGAGACGGCAATTACTAAACACCTCGATTCTGCCATTAAATATCTCTGATGGAAACCTACATTAGGCTCATGTTTATACTGCAAGAACAACAACTGACGCGGTTCTCAATTTTGTCACCAAGTAGTAGACATCATATATAAGACAGGGGATATGCAGCACAATACAAAAGTAATGTGACCTTTCAATTTTAAGAACATTTACCTTTCTGGGGGGAATGCACCTCATAAGCCTCAAATTTGGGACACTAATCTTCAAATGATATTCACTGATGCATACCAACTATCAAGAAAATTCAAACTGAATTTTGGTCTCCTTAAGAGTTGCCCACATAAACGCATTCAACCAGAAGTTGTGCATCTGCTTTTTTGCAAATTGAAGAAGACATGAAGAGATATGGGGGAGGAAAAAAATTCAGAGAGATAGAGAAATAAGCATTTTTTCTAGACAAAGGGTAAGTAGGGGTATCTAGGTGAAATGCTGCAAATACTTGTCAAATCCAAAACATACAGGTCTTTGGCTACTGCAAAACTACAATTACTCATATAATTTATTCAGGAAAAAAAGAATTAGTTTTAATTTGTAATATATAGGATGAGAGAAGATACTCAGATCATCAGAGGTAGATATTTTGCTCAAGCCACCATTCTATTGTCATAAACAAGGGATGGGAAAAGACAGTGAGTCAGAGGTGCGAGTAAGCTGAATCACCCTCTGGAAATGGCCACCTCTCTCCAACGACAACAGGAAGTCTAGAGAAACGAGCTGGTTATAAATTGCAGCACTGGGTGATGTGTGGATATCCTTTTAACTTAATGAACGGCATGCCCACAGTTTTGGAGAACTTAGAGACAACAAAATCATGCCTTAAAATAAAATGGATGAAGATAGGAAGAGAATAGATTTTTTTTTAAATGCTGAAAAGTCATAAATATATAACATTATGGCTTTTGGTAATTTGGAAAGAATTTCTCTATTAATAGCTAGCAGTATTCAAGGGTGTTGTGAATGTATTTCCCAGGATGAGGTCTGATTTATAGCCTTGGACAGAAATTATTCTTCCTATGTCTTATAAAACCACAAAAAAACCCATTCACTCAGCATGGTTTCAAGTTGTGCAAGTACAACACAGCAGAGACTCCACTGCTGCTTGATGCCTTCTGTGTTGCCATAAGTTAGCTCAAAGATGGCTTTATTTTCTAGAGTAATATTTTACAGGCTGTTAATTCAGAAAGTGGATTATTACCTTTGGGTATTTTGTGAAAAAATAAAATAGTATAGCTGTTGCTGTGCATGGGCAATCATTTACTTTTTTTCCTGTATTAGACTTCTCGGTACTCAGACTTTGTAAAGTAGCTTCACTAACGTAGCTGGCTGTAAGCCCCTGAGAGGCTGTCTTGTCAATTATCTGGAAATTTAGGATTTACACAAAAGATCATAATGAGCCGGGTTCAAAAGAAATTGTAATGGCATGAGGCACTTATCCTGAAGTCAGGAACGGTTGTGATGGAGTGTGCTGGGTTTGCCTGAGATGGAGTTAGTTTTCTCCATAGCATCTTTCATAGTGCTGTGTTTTGCAGTGGTATCTGGAAGGGTGCTGATAGCACACCAGCATTTTGGCTGCTGCTGAGTAGTGCTTGCACAGCACCAAGGCTGTGGTTTTCCAGCATTCCCCGCAACAACAGTAGGCTGAGGAGTGGGCAAGACCTTAGGGGTGCACATGACCAGGCCAGCTGTCCCAAAATGATCAAAGAGGTATTCCATACCATATGATGTCAGCTCAGATATAAAAGTTAAGGGAAAGAAGGAAGTGCAAGGGGGCATTTAAATTAATGATGTTTGTCCTTTGGAGCAACTGCTACACATATTGAAGCCCTGCTTCCTGGGGAGTGGCCAAACATCATTTGTTGATGGGAAGTAGAGAATAACATTTTTGTATACTCTTGCTTTCATGTGTGCCCTTTGTTTTTGTTTTTGCTTTATTAAGCTGCTTTTGTCTTGACTCAGGGGCCTTGTTTTATTTTCCCTCTACCCTGTCCACCTAAGAAGGAGAATAACACAGTGGTTTTGGTGGTCATTTGCCCCACAGCCAGAGGCCAAATCACCAGCTCTTGCACTCAGAAAAGGAGTGTTTTTTCATTTAAATTTACATTATAAACAATGGAAACAGAGCTATGAATTGGACAGTGCAGGACCTACAGTGCTCAAGGTCTCCCTTTAACATGGCTTTGCCCGGTCATCATTGAACAGTCACTTAAACTTGACTATATATTGACTTTTCCCCTGCATGTTGTAATGCTGAAGGTAAGTAGAGTTCTATTCTGACATAAATAATAAACAATTGCATTTTTTTTAATATATGGAATGCTGAGGTTTATTTTTCCCCACATATTCAGACTGCCATCTTCAAGAATGCACAGGAACACTGTGCAGATGAGTTCATGTTTGCAAAGCACTTCTGAACTTCAAAATAGAGCAGACTTGCAAAGCAAATTATAATACAAACAGATGAGAGCTGCAGCAACACCACAAAGCAGTAGAAGGTGAAAGTTATGACTAACATTTGACCCCTGTTCATGTATCTCCAAATGTCACCAATGTTTAAGACTACTAGTGGATGTGTTGCCAAGAGGGAAATCACAGAACAGTGTTAGCAGAAACAGGACAGTTCTTGTGCCAGAGCATCTGCATTTTCTATCTGACATCTGAAGGACTCCATTTCAGGCCTGGCACCAGTTGGTAGACAAAGATGTAAATTGCTTGCAGGTAGAGTGCCTGGGAAATATGATAGCTGCAAAGAACAACTCCCAGCTTGGAGTGCTTTGCATGCCTCCTACCAGCTCTGCTTTGGCACTTTCCCCTGCAGTCGGCTGGCACACTGCTAGCACCAGAAATGGCTCTGCTTTCCAGTTTCTGACTCTCAGCTTCAGTAACACAGTGGATACAGACAGAATAATCCAGAAAAGTAGGGTCTCTGTGTACTTAATATACACGCTGCAGCTCATGGATACAGCTTGGTCAGGACACTAAGAAGTTGGTTTGCTTTTAACATCTGATGCAGTATAGGCCTCTTTGTGTCTGGAGTCTGTTCTTCATCATGCAGCATGGAAAAGGCTTTTAAAACACCATTCACAAGACATTTGACACATTCAGAAATTCCCAATGGACTGGACAAGTCCCCAGGATAACAGAAAAAGCTAGAATATATGTTGTACACATTCACTAGCCTTCTGGAACACACACATAAAATAAGGCTTGTAACACGTAAAATTAATCTTAATTAAAAAAAAAATAGAATAAAAAAAAAGTTTTGTGAACAAAGTTAGAGGAATATTTTATGCAAGGCCAGAATATTGTTGCGCAAAGCAGAAAGATATTTATAGACCAAGATTTGCAAAACTGGAACATTGTTTTTGCTAAGTACAAATTAAGCTAATGTACCATTAAAAGCTGACGGCTCATATACATTAAAAACCTGAGATCATGACATACACAGTGCTGTGACAAACTATCTGTGCAGAGGCAAAACAGGGATGATCCAGTATCCAGTTAGGAACCTGAACATCAACTTGCTACTTGTTCTGTGGTATATTTAGGACGAGCTTGATGAACGCTTGTTTTATTACTCCAAATAAAGGTGAGCTTTCTTTTTGATGAAATCAATTAACAATGGGTAAACAGAGCTAAAGGGTATGAAGTGTAATGAGAGGCAAGGCTGTATTTAGGCAAGGTTGTATTTCTAAAGACAGTATATATTGTTTTGTTATGATGCACAGTTCTTCCTTAAATTGGATCTTATGTTCCTCACCCTGCAGCAAATTCAGTGAAGCCATCCAAAAGAATTTAGCTACCTTCAGAAGAACAACAACAATGGACAAGATAGGAGTGTGGCTTGTATTACAGAATAGAATCATTGTAGACAAAAGTTTCATCAAAGGACATTGGAGATTATACTGCTTATGTCCACCCTCAGCTGCAAAATCAAAGCTCCTCCCACATCACCTCCCCTGTGGTCTCCTTCTGATTTTTTTAAAATAAATACTTCTACCATTAAAAAAATCACTTTCAACTTTGCCCCCTCTTGTTCAGACAGAAAATAAAGACAAAAGACAACGAACCAGAATTGAAAGAATCAACAAAGCAACATAATGTCCCTGTGTGATCATACACCTTGTGGCAAATGACCACAGCACTTGAAGCTCACAGGTTTGATAAAATCATAGCCTCACAGTTGGAGTATCCACCAGGAAACTGATGGTCTGAATCCAAGGATATCTACAGTTTGGAGGGCTCGAACCTTTACGGGACTTTGCTCTAACCACAGGGTCACAAACCAGTGTGCTCTGGGTAGCTCTGCTGCCACTAGAGAAATGGATGAATGCAGAAGAGACTGGAGAGGGACAAAATAAGAGGCACCTCCCTGAGCAAAGTGCACTTGGGCTCCTTGCCCATCACTATGCCCCGTAAGGCTGTGTCATGAGTTTAGCCAATTGAATCTGCTGATGACTATTTGATACCATGCCGACATCATGCCAGTTTTAAAATGAAAGTGCTGGAAGGAGCAAAGCATCATGGGGCTTGTAGTTTGGATTGTAACAAACAAGGCTGTGTAACACACAACCTGTTTCTGGTTGCTGCTTCTGGTTGTTGGTTTTGAGGTGTTGGTCTTTTTCGCTGGGCTGGCTGTAGGACAGGGGATGCTTTTGCTGTGCTTTTCTGTGAAATGGGGCTAAGGTACGTTGTATCATCTCACTAAACACTCCTTGTCTCAAGCTAATTTTCTTTTGCATTACTCTCCCTTGTCTCTTGGGACAAGGGACTTGGGTGGCTGCGAAACCAGGGCAGTCTGCCTTTC
Organism: Semnornis frantzii; assembly: GCA_013399775.1. Taxonomy (NCBI): domain Eukaryota; kingdom Metazoa; phylum Chordata; class Aves; order Piciformes; family Ramphastidae; genus Semnornis; species Semnornis frantzii. The sequence goes on from VWYK01055375.1 coordinate 18,208, forward strand.
CAGTCTCTGCAACACACCCATGGTACAACCCAAGTCTTTATTTCATCACTAGTGTGACATAAAGGGTCTGCACACGCATGCACACATATGCATGAAGTTGCCAAAAATCTCAGGCATTTAGGTTCAAAAAGACAAACACCTTGTCCTCTTTAAGTTTCACTATCTACAAAATAATTTCTGAGATGTCCACTGAAGATAATTCAGCAGTCATGAGAAAGGGAGATTTCAAGAATCCTGAAGGCATGCATAAAAACAAAACCTGTGGATTTTTTCAGGAGCTCTTCACTTTCTTGGTCCCGCTGGAAAACTCAGCCCTAACTTTATTCATAAATCATGAAGGAAAATATAGCTCTAAGCCACCTCCTAGTCACACAGCAGTCAGTTCATCAAAATAGAAGTGGGAAGTAAACCAGCACACAGCACAGAGAAATTCAGATGAGATTCCCAAACTTTGATGACAGTGAACAAGGAACTTGCACATCCAGAATCAAAGGCAAACTGCACACTGAAAAGCAAACACCTCCACATCTGTAAGTCTGTCTCTGCTATTGCTTTGTTTACTGTGTCTCTTTGGTATGCTGTTTTCCACATTTGCTTCATCAAAACATTTATCAACTGTGGCCTTTCAAAATTATTTACCAGAAATAAAACAATTATGCAAAGGACTAGTAAAAGCTCTCCATTGTTCCATATCTGCACAAATTACCTTGTATTTCAGATGAATTTATGTACATTTAATCACTACAGATTAATTAGATGGCATTCAAAAATCAGCAAAATGCTGAAGAGCTAACTTCAGCTTAAGTGCATATGCAGCTAACTTGTGGTTTTTCAGAAGAATTTTAATTAAAAGTACTAGAAAAATCATCCAGCTGAAAATATTGGGAGCTTTGGGATGGGCTTAGCATAGCTAATTAATTGTATATTTAATCAAAGCAGCCTTTGGCTGTAATTAATAATCTATTTTCCTCTGGTAATAAATATAATAATTCTATGAAACAGAATATGTAACTTGCAGAATGCCATATGTATAGAAGATCCATGCTGAAGAGAGACCATTGCAATCCTAACCTTCAGAGAGCAGGTTGTTTTCCATTTAAATATGTACAACTGTTTTGAAATTGGCTTTAAATATGTCATAACAACAATATTTAAAAAAAGATGCCCCAAAGTGCCTTGGATTCCTCCAAACAACAAAGAATAATCTAAAGGGATGTTAGGTTTGAGTGAGACTGATTTTTACAGTGAGCCATAGAGAGAATGCAAGAAATGTCCCACCTGGTTCAGTCAAACCACCTCAGTCTAGGTAGCCAGCTTCCAGTAATGAGAAATTCTATTAAGAGTGGGCATATGAGGCCACTGGCCCCACATACCTTCCCAGGAGCTCAGAGAATTTTACAGATTATATGTTTAAAATGTCACATTATATGTTTAAAACGTCACTTGCACAGAGAACTTGACAATCAAATCTTTTTCACTTTGTTTCGAAACAGTAGAATAGAATAGCTGCCAGATTTCCAGCTTCAGCCCTTCTGGCCAAATGCTGGATTTGATCCATGCCACAAGATGGAAACTCTCCCATTAATGCAACATAAACCTTCCAGTTTCAGGAGTCACAGAAACAGTCATCCATCTACTTACACAGTGAAAGCAAAGAGCTGCCACAGCATCTTTTCTACTAGAGACTTCCTTTCATCTATATGACACAAATTCCCAATTGTGCTGCTGTAACACGTTTTTCATGTGGTCCCACACTGTATTATCTCCACTCCTTTACTCAGTAAATGCAAATTTAACTAAAATAGCTACATTAATCTAACATGATGCATCTTCAGCTCCTAAAACACCTAATGTCCCAATATAAATAACAGCTTTGTACTCTCTGCTTGCTTAGCTAGATCAGAATGCAAAGCATTTCATCTGCATTGAAATATTTCATTAATTTGTAACAGTAAAAATACTTTCTTACCTTTTTTTTCAGTTAGTACAACAGGCTGACTAGAAAATTATCAGTCTGGTACACCCTCCTGATATAATTACATTGGCTAACAGATTAGATATTGATCTGCTAGTAAACATACGTTGATGAATACCAGTTTATAGGTAATTAGTGTTTAAATGGAATTGGATCCTTTGTTTATAATATATAATTATAAATGCATAAACACATACTGCAACCTCTGTTAATCGTACTTGAGCTACAGTAAATTTACAGATTCTTACTTTTCTTTAAACACATGGAAGTACATCTGATCTACATAGATTTTGTAATATTACAGGGGAGGCTAACTGTAAGCACTTTTCCTGTAGGAAAACTAGGAAAACTGCTGTTTTCTTTTGCTGTCTTCTACTTTCTGTGCATCTATCACAAGTATAATCTCTCCTTTTCATAAGTATCAATCAAAATGTGCTCTTCCTGATACCTAAGCCAATAGTATCTTCTTCCACATGTTGCACAGATTTAAAGCTGTAAGCTAGCAACAGATAGATTTCTGGGAGCCTTTCTCAAGGACCTCATTTTCCCGAACTGCTCTTTCAAGAGGACACTAAAAAACTCTCATCAGAGTTGAAACATGCCTTTGAAAGCATCTTGAAGCCTTTGTTGTACCTTGTCTGGCAAAGGTACAGCATTTAAATTATATTGTCTTCTTAGGAAAAATGGGAAGCACATTTAGGGATGGATAGATAGATAGATAGATAGATAGATAGATAGATAGATAGATAGATAGATAGATAGATAGATAGACAGATAGAACGAGCTCTTGGTCCTGTTCAATATCTTTATTGATGATCTAGACCAGGGGATTGAGTCCAGCATCAGTAAGTTTGCAGATGACACCAAGTTAGGAGCAGGTGTCAATCTGTTGGAGGGTAGGAGGGCACTGCAGAGCGACCTGGACAAGCTGGAAGCATGGGCAGAGGCCAATGGGATGACATTTAACAAGGCTAAGTGCAAGGTTCTACACTTTGGACACAACAACTCCAAGAAGAGCTACAGGCTGGGGACAGAGTGGCTGGAGAACAGCCAGGCAGAAAGGGATCTGGGGGTGCTGGTAGATAGTAGGCTGAACATGAGCCAGCATTGTGCCCAGGTGGTCAGGAGAGCCAATGGCATCCTGGCCTGTATCAGGAACAGTGTGGCCAGTAGGACAAGGGAGGTTATTCTTTCCCTGTACTCAGCAATGGTCAGGCCGCACCTTGAGTACTGTTGTCCAGTTCCGGGCCCTTCAATTCAAGAGAGATGTTGAGGTACTGGAACGAGTCCAGAGAAGGGCACCAAGGCTGGTGAGGGGCCTGGAGCACAGCCCTATGAGGAGAGGATGAGGGAGCTGAGGTTGTTCAGCCTGGAGGAAGCTCAGGGGTGACCTCATTGCTGTCTACAACTACCTGAAAAGAACTTGTAGCCAGGTGGGGAATCGTCTCTTTTCCCAGGCAACCAGCAACAGAACAAGGGGACACAGTTTCAAGTTGTGCCAGGGGAGGTATAGGTTGGAGATTAGGAGGAAGTTCCTCATGGAGAGAGTATTTGCCATTGGAATGGGCTGCCCAGGGAGGTGGTGGAGTCGCCGTCCCTGGAGGTGTTCAAGAAAAGACTGGATGGGGCACTTAGTGCCATGGTCTAGTTGATTGGACAGGACTGGGTGATAAGTTGGACTGGATGATCTTAGCGGTCTCTTCCAACCTGGTTGACTCTATGATTCTATAAACTCTCTTGTTGTCTTCCAGGAGTTACAGCTAGGCTTTTCTTCATAGCAAACAGGTCCTAATCACACTCAGCTAGTCCACTAGCTTAGTTCTTGCCCATGCAAATATGTCTCTGGAATATAATTCTGCAAACTAACTCTGCATATTTACTCTGTAACTAGCATTGCCTAATTGTAAACCATTCTCAGTACTTGGCTTCTTTCTGACAGATCTCACTGTTGCTATTTGCACTTCATTTAGCACACTTTCCACTATCCAATGTATCATCACTAATTTTCAATACATTCTCAAATTATATGACAATATTTTTGAAATAAAATCATAAAACTGTGTCATTTATGTGCACTAAGAATATGAAGCAAAAAGCACAAATTATATGTATTTACACATAACTATTTGTATCTAGGCTCCATCTTGATGACAAGCTTCCCCAGTATTTTCTGTGCAGCTCTATTTTCAGAAGATGTCAGCCTTATTTTAGAAGATATGTTAGCCTTACTCAAGCAGTTTGTTCTATAAACAGTAAAGAGAAGAAATTCCTTTGTAGTAAGGACATATTTTGGAAGAGAATCAATCATAGCATAACCACAGAATCAGAGGTATAAAAGTCTTCATTTCTGCCTGTGAAAATTCCACAGTAAGCCACTTGCAGCCAAGGTGTAATACCTCAGGCAACACTAATTAGAAGGTAAAGATGATATTTTAAAGTAGTCAAAACTAGCTGTGTTGATCAACAACTGTACATGTAAGAAGAGTAATAAAAACAGGTGAAGCAGTATGTTCACCTGATACCATGCATGGTTATCGATAACATTGCAAGTCTACATCTTGAAATGGCAGAAATCTTCATACCTTTAACGCTTACTATGCATGCCCTCTAGCTTTGCCTTCTGTTCTTTTACCTAGTTGCTTCACATGGTATATTTCATGGGGAAGGAGATTAGAAAGTGGTGTGCTTAACTAATGGAGCCATTAAAAAGTTTGGATAGTCTTCGTTTTCACAGTCATTATCATGGCAGAAATCTTCCTCTCTTCTGCTCTGAGCATCTCAAAATAGAGAGAACTGCATCAAAACAATAAAAATGGCAATATGATTGATGAGCAAAAACTATCAAAATGCTGGTTCACATGTTCCAGTGCTGATGTATAGCTTCAGGATCTGCTTTAAGGAGGTACCTCAGCAACTGTACATAACAAATATTTTTTTAAGTAATAAACAATAATAAATAAAAAGAAGTAGCATTGAAAACACCAGAATATGCAATATGTCTCATTTCAAATGTAAGAGATTAGACTTGATTGAATCTCCCCTGCTTTCAATAAATGATCTAATAACAGAGCATTTCTCCGTTTTAATGGCATACAATACAAAGTTAGTCATGGTATTATTGCTAGTATTATCTAAAAACATCAGAGTAAATATGTAGAACACAATAATATATCTCATATAAGAAAAGGTCACCCAGTGGTTCCACAATTTGCTGATCCTAAATATATATAGACTTGTATCACTCTGCATTATAATCACATTTCTGATGTACTGCCAGAGTGCATGATAGCGACTTTATGGTACAAAGCCAGTTACATGACACTGTGAGAGAACAGACAACTGTTGAACCAGCATAAAGTTAGAATGGTGCAGACAGATGATATCTGATTTGGTATTAAGCATAAGCCTACTAGTAGGAAATTAGTCAATCAACATTATTTCAACAAAACTGGAAGACGAATTTTAACCCAATCAATGGTAAGTACAATGCAGCCACGGAACTTGCTCACTTGTATTTAGGAACTGCAGAGCTGCATTTACTGCATCACTGAGTGACAACCCAAAAGAGCTTGGGAATACACATGGAATTGATCCAGGCTAGCCTTTCTTCTCATCCAAATCAGACACAGTAACTCTAAATTAAATGAGGACTAAGCAGTTGCTCTGAATTAAAGTGAGCTGTAATAATTATACAAAGGCTAACAAAAGGGTAGTTACCACATGTAGAACAAGTGATGTAAGCAAGAAAGAAGACAGAATTAGCAGTTGGAAGGGATACCTTAGTCAGGTGTAAGTTATCATAGTAAATGTTTCTTATTGATCGATGGAAATTTGATCTATTATTAAAATGTATCAAAAATTAGATACTGTTTCCTCTAAGATTAGAAAAGCTGTATTTCTGTGAAAAATAAATTAAAAAAAAAAATCAATGTTCTGCTTTCCCAGAACAATACCAATTAAAGCTGGATTTAACTAATCCTAAAATATTATTGACTACATTGGCACAAGGTAATGTCAAACCACATCACAAATTAAGAATACGGAAAATAATTGCAAGAGTTGAATAAAGCATACAGAGATAATTAATTCTCTAATTAGGATGCTAAAATTAGTTCAGGAATTGAAGGGTGAAATGTTTTCATCTGCATTATCTACGCCAAAGAGTTTCCATCGTTTAAAGAAATTATCCATCTTTTTAATTCTGGTGTATCAATGCATTTTTTCCATTGGTCTATGACTAGGACTATAAATCACGTGTGAAAGTCTGATTGAGAGACATGTCCTGTCTCAGTCCAGGAATGTACAGATAAATTGGGCTAGCAGACACATCATGAAGGTGCTTTGGATCTGCTGGATTTAGCACTGAGCTGAGGTTCCTGGACTCACCAGGAATTTAAAGCTCTTTAAGATATGTTTGAAGGTCAGACCTTTACAGATCCTCTGCTCAGAAGCCTCAGCTTTTTAGCACTTGCTATTATGCTGACATCTTGCACGTGAAAGCTTGTTACCCACACTCAAACATTCTCTTCCAAAGACAAAAGTCTACTGGACTTAATCAATATTGAGACTACTGGGCATAATCGATCTTTGACTGCTCTTAAGAAAAATAAATGTAAAAAATGAAATATGAATGCAGGACTTGAAAGCCTTGAGAATTAATCACCAGTAGATCCATTAATGTGAGCATGCAGAGACTAGAAACACCACTATGCTACTGGAGAGAGAAGAAAAAAGGAGATTAAAACAACCAACCAAGAGACTGAAACTGCTGAGACTTCACAACACTTGTGTACCAGGGAAAGTGGTTTTAACTTGGTTTTGTCTGCCCTCTCTCGGGGCTACAGTGAGCCCATTTTTGAGTCCAGAAGAGACTTGGGTAAATCATGATAAATATCCCACACTTCAAACCTTCCATAACAGAACTTTGATCAAGACAATGTAAACCTCTAAATACAGGGCACATCACATTAGAGGAAGATCTGCTTCCAGCTTCTGCCACTGTGTCCTGGTGGCAATAACCTGGCCAGCATATTGTATTGAATCACATTGCAACCCTTGGCTCAGTGTTGTAAACCAGAAGGTTGGCTGATGTGAACTGGTATAGGTGGTAACATTTAGATGGAAAATGAAAGA
>VWYK01055382.1:230-12139 GCA_013399775.1 Semnornis frantzii
AGGAAGTTCCATATAAACTTGAGGAGGAATTTTTTCCCTGTGAGGGTGACAGAACACTGGAACAGGCTGCCCGGGGGGTTGTGCAATCTCCGTCTCTGGAGGTATTCAAGACCCACCTAGACGCATCCCTGTATGATCTGGTATAGGTGACCAAGCTCTGGCAGGGGAACTTGGACTGGATGACTTTTCCAAGTCCCTTTCAGCCCCTGACATTCTGTGATTCTGTGATTTTTCATTTCTTGGGCAACTTGTGGCACTGCCTGACTGTCTTCATGAGAACACAGTTTCTCCTTATATCTAGTTCTAGTTTCTGCCAATGTTAATTTCCTCTCATCATCCTCCCTTGCAACATTGCGATGAACCCAATCCTGTCCTCTGCATGGACGTGGCACTTGGTGCCATGGTCTAGTCTTGAGGTCTGTGGTAATGGGTTGGGCTTGATGATCTTCGAGGTCTCTTCCAACCTTGGTGATACTGTTATTCACAGAATAGATTCACAGAATGCATTGGGTTGATCTTCCTATAGGCACTGAGGTTGCTGTTACACACCCTCAAAGCTGTCTCTGCTCCAAGCTGAACAAACCTAGCTGTCCCAGTCTCTTCTCACAGAGCAAGTGCTCCAGGGTCACCACCTTGGTAGCTTCTGCTGGAGAGTCTAAGTTCTCTGATATCTTGCTTGAACTGGATAGCTCAAAGATGGATGTGGTATTGTGTAGCGAGACTTGAGTGAGGGGAATAATCACTCTAATTCTCTTTCTGTTCTCTCATCCCAGGATGCCATTGGCTGTCTCTGCTTCCAGTGCACACTCCAAGCCCATATCCAGCCCAGACCTAAGGGCCTGTCCCAGAGATACGCTCCAAGCAGTTTGTGCCCAGCCTGTGTACTTTTGAGATGTTCATATGGACTACACACAGGCTTTTTTTAAAAAACATTTGTCTCTGTTGAGTTTCGTAAGGTTCCTATTATACTACTCCTCTAGCCCCCTTGGATTATTCTGCATAGTACCCCTGCTTTCAAGCACAGAAACTGTCCCCACTTCTTAGTACCAAGTCACCAGTAAATGTGATGAGCAAGTATTTAGCCATTGCTCCCTGACCGTTCAGCCAGGTTTTTGTTCATCTTTTTCTCCATTTATTCAGTCCATAGCACCTCAATATGGATACAAGAACATTGCAGAAAACTGTCTTGAAAGAATTGCTGAAGTCAAGGAAAATTATGTCCATTTCTCTCCCCTCATTCACAAATCCACTTATCTTAATACGAAAGAAAGTCAGGTTGTCCATTCTACTACAGAAGACAAACAGTTTGCTCAGGTGTGATTTGTGCTTGATAAATCAGTTCTGTCCATTTCTGATAACGTTCACCATTGTGCTCCCAGAGATGTTCTTCAAGAGGCTTTCATTCTGTGGTTTTCCAAGGGACTAACATGAGATGATTGGCTTTTGAAGGTGGTTGAGACATTTACCTTTGCCTTTCTTCAGTCTTTATAAATCTCCTCATATCTCTACAATCTTTCAGAGAAGATACAGGAAGATTCTTCTCTTGGAAGAACTTGGGCAAATTCATCAACACCCTTGAATCCAGCCCTTGGATGCTCTGGATTTGCATGTGTGATGGGTCAGCTGTGGTGAGCTGTCACACCTTCACCCAGCCACAATCTCAGTCCCCATCCATAAACAGGATAGGGAAATAAAACAAGGTGGGAAAGATCATGGGTGAAGATAAGGATGGGGAGATCCCTTAGCAATTACTTTCACAGGCAGAACATCTTGACTCAGGGGAAATTATTTTGTTGCTGATTGAAAGACAAATTAGAACTTCAATTTCCCCTTACCTCTTTATTACTGGGCTCAGCTTCCCTTCTGATTTCTCTATCTGCCCCTCTGTTGTCTGTGGTCTGCAAAGGTGAGGTGGGAGATTGTGTTCAATCTGTAAGACTTTGTCTGTGATGTTTCTTCTTCCTCACACATTTCCCCAGCACCACAATATGGCCTTCATGGGGTTCATTTTCCTTCAGTAAATATCCACCTACTCCAGTGTTGTCTCTGTGTGGGCTACAGTGTTGCTTTGACATTGTCTTCCCTGGATTGCTGAAGCATCTCCTCCTCTCCTACTTCTCTGACCTTGCCGTTTTTCACACTTTTATTTCCCCTCACTCTTCTACCTGTGTGGCACTGCCCTTCCTTCAATACACTTTCCCAAAGGTGCCACTGTCTTGGCTGATTGGCTCTGCTGCGTCCTTTTATGGTCTATTGGATCCAGCTGGACCTAGCTGTAACTGGTTGTGACCATCACTGGATATTTCCAATCTCTCTTCACAGAAACCTCTCCTGCACACCCTTACAGTCAACATATTGCCAGAGTACCTGTGATTTCATATCATACTCATTGACAAACTGATGAAGTATGAGCTAGATCAGTGAACAGAAAAGTCAACTGAGAGCTGACTGCACTGCTAAACTGGAAGGATTATTAGCAGCACAGTCCAGCTGATGATCAATCACCAGCAGTGTGTCCCAGGCAGCTGGTACTTAGGCCAGTGCAGTTTAGCATCTTCGGTAAGGATCTGCATGAGTCACTTGAGACAGCACATTTATATATAAGATAAAACCGTGAGGAGTGACTGATACACCAGATGGGTGTACTGGCATTCAGAGGGACTTCAATAGTGTGGAAAAAAAACAACAAACCAAACCAACCAAACAAACAAAAAAACCCCCAAAACCTCAACAACAACAATAACAACAAACCCAAACAAACAAAAAAAACCCTCAACAACAACAACAACAAAACCAAACAAAACTGACAAGAATTTTATGAAACTCAGCACAGGGAATTCCAGCTTGTGCACCTTGGGAGGAATTACTCCAGGTACCAGTATAGCCTGGGGGCAGACAACCGGGAAACAGTTCTGCAGAGACAGTCATGGGACTACTGGTGGACAACAAGTTGACCATGAGCAATCAATGTGCTCTTGTGACAAAGAAGGCTGATTACCATCTGGAGTGCTGGATTTAGTGCTGGGCATCCCAATGCAAGAGAGACATGAAAATAATGAAATGAGTTCAACAAAGGCCATAAAGGTGACTAAGGACTCAGTGCATCTATCTTCCATGAAAAGAAAGACTGCAAAAACTGGAGCTGTTCTACCGTAGGAAGCTGTAGAGGAATCTTACCAATCTGTATAAATATCTGATAGGAGGAAGTAAAGATGATGTAACTTCTTTTCAGTAATGTTCAGTGACAGGACAAGAGCTAATGGACACCTACTGAAGTACAAGAAATTCCATTTACACATAAATAAAACTCTATCTTTTGGGGGGAGGAGTGAGGATAGTCAAACATTGGAACAGGTTGCCCAGACAGGTTGTGGAATCACTATCCTTAGAGATATTGAAAATATGATTGTACAGTTCTGGGCAACCTGCTGTAGGTGACCCTGATTTGAGCAGGGAGGCTGGACTAGACCATCTCCAGGAGTATCTCTCAGCCACAGTTTGGTGATCTTGTGATTTCTGCTAAGTAACTCCTTACTCAAATCTCAACAAGAGTTACTTCATTTCCTCTTCTGTGCACCCATTCAAGAAGTAGAGGTCTGGGAGACCTTGCTGATGAAGGTAGAGGAAGAGAAGGCATTGAGAATCTCAGCCTGACCCATGTTCACTGTCATTAAATCAATCACCCTCGTCAGCCATGGACCCCACTTTTTCAGCCTTTTCCTTCTAATACATCTTGGTAGGTCGTTCTCACTCTTGCCCTGTGAGCATCACCTTTAGGTGATCTTCAGCTTTCATGACAGCACCTCTGCTTGACTGATCAATGTTGTTTTCCTGAGTATTGAGATTGATTATTTTTGCCCTCAGAGCATACTGCCCTTGAAAACCTACCAACTTTCCTGACCAAATTCTCTCCTCTGGTCTTCTGCCTGCAGTATCTCAACCTGATCTGTCTGAAGTCTACTCTCCTGAAATCCAGGGCTCTGCTCCAGCCTAACTCACTTCCCTCAAGATCTTAAAATCCATGACTTGGTTGCTATATGCCAGTGTTTTAGAGACTTCAGCAAACTCCACATCTGATAAGTCACAGCCTTTCTGAGTAAGGAATGGTGTATTGCATCCAAATATGATGAAAACAAGATGTTAAGCATAAATCAATAAACTGTTGTGATTGCAGAATCATCTACTGCTTCATAGACAACACTAGGATTGTACATTATAACATCTAATCTGAATAATATGCTAACCAGGAATAGTAACTTCTGAATGAATGTTTATAAATCACCTGATACTACTAAAGTTTCAGAAGTGATCAGTATGTATGAAACCAGATACAACTGAAATAAATACTGACTTTCTCTCTTACAAGCCTATTCCTTCAGTTTACAGTGTTTGTTACCTCAGATTTTCTGAATTGTTTCGCTTTGCAAATTGAAACTTCTAAAATAAATATGTAGAGGATCTTGTAAAATCTCATAAATTAAATTTGAAACATTTCAGTTCGGGGCAGTTAAAGAAGTTAACACACAGCCCAAAGTATAGTGTTCAGACTGACTTCATACAACACTGAGTTAGAGATCATATTTATACAGAGGTGGTTTTGCCAGGTGAACTTCAGCCTAGGTCTAATGAAGCTATAAACTTTCCATTTCCCGCAAAAGCCTTGTTTATGCAGAACAGGGTACAGTGGTGGTTCCAATGTGAAAACTGTTTTTCCTAGATTTGTGTTTTCTTAAAATCACTACTATGAGACTGTTTTCTTCAAAGGCTAAAATTATCCTATTATATTTTTGACAAGTAAAGCACTGGGGGAGCTTATATTTATTTCTTGTTCCAGGAAACAGAGTGTTTCATAATCATGACCTCAGAGGAGTCTTATTTAGTGAATATAATTTATCTTCTGTGTATTTAATCCCAGTTTTCCTGGAAACATGCTCTGTTAAGATTTCTATCCAATAAATATTTTGGTGCTTCTGCTATGTTCAGAGGCAGAGCTAGAAGGTTTAGGATTTTATTGAAGATTGTCTGTTAAGGGGAAGTGTTATGGGAAGGGGTATTACTGCAAGACAATATTTTAAAATATTAATATACAGTTTATTAATATTAAACATTCAGAATTCGCATCACCCCGATCACCATTTAATAATAATAACAGGCTCTTTGCAACATTATGGGAACTATATACAGGTTATAATAGGATCTAGAAATAACTATTAAATATATACATTAATGGAACTCTGTATAAACTGGTAGAGAAGCTTTGCGGTCAGTATACCACTTGCAACCAGTACGCCGCTTGCTCACTAGATGGACACAAGGAGCAACTTTCTGCTTAGGGCAGAAGACAACAATTCCAAGAGGATTTGGTGTTTACTCACAAAAAATATCTGACAGTACCCAATGCTCATGGCAGGGTTGCTGTCGGTAGCCGTCAGAGGCTTTAGAGTTTCCCCAGGCTTCTGGGGAAAGGAGACAGACGATCTCTGACCTGTTCCTGGCTTTCTGGATGATTTGTGTTATCTCCAGGGCTTCCATCTGGGCAGAAGACTTTCAGGTGCAGGCAGGATGTCTTGTGGTGTGCAGTCTGGGCATGATGTCAAGCCGGCTACGCAGGCCGAATGCGTGGAGGTATGAGAGCCTCAGCTCAGGATCAAGGAGGCAGCAGGCACAGACACAACTTGTAATGGCAAAAAGCGCCTGTGCTTCCTGCTCATCTCCTTTTGCCCAATACAGCCCAAGACTAATGGGCCTCTGGACACAGGATAGCCAATCAAATGGCAGTTAGCCAAGATTTGGCCATATTAGGTGAAGCCACAGGCTTGCTTTACCCTTTTTTGGGCAGAACACAGGCCTTGCACAAGGCAACCATGTGCACCTTGTTTACCACAGTTGCTGGGCAGGCCACAGACCCCAGACTTAGTGGCTCCAGGTTCTTTGTCCCTTTTCTCATGGTTGCTCTCCCCAAAACAGCAGGAGGGAGAGCAGAAAAACATGTCTGGGCAAGCCAGGAGATGCACAAGCCCAATTTGCCCTGCTTAGGCCCACCAAGACAGGAAGCAAACATTTCAGTCTCATGTGTGAGCATGTGAACTTACTAACCTTCAAAACTACCAGTATTTCCATTTGCTCTGTTTTTGTGTCACAGTCTGCTATGACTGCATACTACACTAGGAAATTACTATCGATTTGAAGCAATATGAAAAAGCAACACAGTGAATGTATTTTGACTAATAGAACATTTTTTTCAGATGGTGCCATTTCAAATGAAAATGCATGGAAGTGTTGTCTTTGAAGATGTAATAAGTGTTTAAGCAGGTAGAAATGTCAGGAAAGTCCACTAATGCTTACAAGAATCAAGGTGATGAATTTGTCTTCGGTTGTAGAGATGTAATCTCTTCTTGCTGCATGGGGATTTTCATGTTTATCTCCTCTGTACACTGAGATGAGAATGCACTTGATAGGTATGCGAAATCAGATAGATCTTCTTTGTGGAGGTGAATCGTATCGCGTGCAAACTTTCTTCCAAGTAAATATTTAATTAGCTGCTCTTATTGAGATGTAATCATTCAGCAATTCTGCTTAGTGCAACTGAAATACATGACACAGTAGATGACACCAAGGTTTGATAAGGTGACACAGGCCTTGTCTGCTGATTTGCCTTGAGCTTGAATTTCTGATGCTCCGCAATATGGTTCAGAGGAGCTAGTGTTAGATGACACTATCAGAGGTGTCTGGATAGCTTCACTCCTGATAAAGACAGCGGAAGATTCATGGGGAAAATATCAGAGAAGCCAAAGATAACTTGGAAAGAAACACTGGGGGAAAAAATATGTGTTGTGCAGGCAGTTTAGGCAAAAGAGTACAGATTCACAGAATCATTTCGAACTTCATGATCATTGAGTCCGACCATCCATTCAGAATCACCAGGATCGTTAAACCATGTCCCGAAGTGCCATATCTACAAGTTGTCTGAACATCTTTGGGGATGGTAACTCCAATCCCTGGACAGTCTGTTCCAACGCTGAACCACTCAGTAGACATTTTTTTCCTAATATCCAATCTAAACCTCCTCAGGCACAATTTCAGGCCATTTCCTCTTGTCACCTCACTCTGAGGAGATACCTACACCCACCTCACTACAGCCCCCTTTCAGGTGATATGAAAGAGAAATAGGGTCTCCCTTCAACCTCTTCTTCTCCAGGCTAAACAATGCTAGTTTTCTGAGATATTCCTCATTAGACCTGCTCTCTAGACCCTCCACCAGTTTTGTTGCTGTTCTTTGGACATGCTCCAGCAGCTCAGTGTCCTCAGTGTCAGCAGTGAGGGCCCTAAAATTTAACACAGTATACAAGATGTGGCCTCACCAGGGCTGAGTACAAGGAGCTACTCCAGCTGGCGACACTATTTTTTTGTTACAGGCCAGGATGCTGTTGGCCTTCTTGGCTACCTGATCACACTGCTGGCTAACACTCAGTCAGCTGTCAGCAGCTTTTCTATTGGGCAGTTTTCCAGGCACTCTGCTCCAGGTCTGTAACATTGTGTGGTGGTGTTGTGAACCAAGTGTAGCACTTAAAACTCGTCCTTGTTAAATCTCAAACTGGCATTGGCCCTTTGAGACAGCCTGCCCACATTCCTTTGCAGAACCTTTGCAGATCAACATTCCCTCCCAGCTTAGTTCATCTGCAAACGTACTGAGGGCAAACTCACTTCCCTTGTCCAGATCATTGATAAAGTCATTAAAGAGAAGTTGGCCCAAAACTGAGCCCTTGGGAACATCACTACTGACTGTCTGCCAACTGGATTTAACTCCATTTTGCACCACTTTTTGAACCTGACCATCCATCCAGGTTTTTGTCTGCTGAAGTGTCCATCCATCTGGCCTTAAGCAGCCACTCTCTCCAGGAGGATTCTGCAAGAGACAAGTGTCAAAGGCATTGCTAAATTCCAGGTAAACCACATACACAGCCTTTCCCTCATCCACTAAGTACGTCAGCTTGGCATAGAAAGAGGTTGGGTTCACCAAGCAGGAGTAGCCCTTCATGAACCCATGCTGACTGGGTCTGAGCACATGGTTTCCTCAAATTTCTGTAAAGTGAAATATCAGGGACAGGCTCATCTTCAGAAAGGCAGCCAGTAAGTAGTAAGGTTTGCCATGGTGAAGCTTTAAAAGTTATTCTGCAAGTAAAATTTGTTATGAAGATGAGGGAATTCTAAAGGGGAGAAGTGAAGGTTAAGGGCATCATCAGTATTATGAAACAAATATTTTTATCAGTTAGCTAGTTTTCAGTTCAAATAATGAATCTAATTCATATTTTACTGAAATTAACCTCAACTTCTCTTTGCTTTCTTATGTGTACATGTTTCACCTTTGTAATTTTACCCTCATATGTGCAACCTGTATGTTGCCCTCATCAAAGTAACTGTCTTCTTTGCAAATGCAAACAACCCTTATGAGTCTACAGAGTTTTATTACAAAGGTCTGAGTTTTGTCAGGAAAGCTCTCGTGAAAATGTAGGATGCTGGAATGCCACATGCATGCACACCATCAGCAACCCAGAGTGAAGTGTCAGCAACTGAAAAAAATGTATCTAGGAAGCACAGGATATGAAGAGTCAGTTTAATCCCATCTAGTCTTTGGCAACTAGTGCTGCTTGGATCTGGAACATGGTATTTTATATGTACTATATAAAGTTCAGAACTAGACCAATTATAGTTATCAATGAGGACTTTGCTTTATAGGAGTTAACATGTCCTGGACAAACTTTGCTGTGGCCAAATGAATTTAGCTTATTTGAATTTACTTTTTTTTTTGCTGTGATTTGGATTTGCCACCCAACAAATTGGAAATCTACCCTCTGGCATAAATTTACCACACTTACCCAGCATTTTGGAAGTTAAATGAAAGTATACTTAAAAAAGTAGACTAAATATAAAAGTACAAAGGGCAATAAACACACAGCAGGTATGTTTACACATATTTACAGGTCAACAACAGCACAAAGCCACCCTCTGTACTTCAAAGAGATACAGAGAGGCTATTTGCAGCCAGCACACTGTCTCAACCTCTGCCCCTGTACCTTCACAAACTCAGAGAGGATCGGTCAGGCAGCACACAGGCAGAGCAGAGAAGCCAGAAGCAAGGAAGAGGCAGCCAGAGAGAGAGAGAAAAACAAGTCTGTGCTGCAAAATATGAGATATTCTGGTGCAAAATATAACATATTCAGCAGTCCAATGGAAGGAGATAAACTTATCTGCATTATTCTGTGTCTGATCCCTAAAACTGTTTATGCCCTAGACTGGAATTTTTCCCCATATAAGTTATGGGGAAATCTTTACTTTTCTGACTAATTTAAGTACATACCCATAGCAGTGTGGAGTTTCTATCACTTTCCAGCTTTCCTTGCTCAATCAGGATGTTCACTTTGAACTGTGTTCTCCTTGTAAATAACTTGTTTATAAACTTCTAGAAGAAATCTGCAGGAACTTTTTTTTTTTTTAAATTCCAAAGCTGATTTCAGTAGTGAAAACATGTCTATTGAATTAAAAAGCAACAAACCCATGAGTATGTCTACTATATTAAATTAAAATTTGGAGCTGCATCACAACCTTCATCTAGCATTCCTTCCTAGGCACAGACACAACAATCCACTTTAGACAAAGAAAGAGAAATCTAGATTTTTAACCATTTTAAATTCTAATTGATGGAACTAAAGGTTCCAAAAATATTTAGTAAGTTTTACAAAACTGAAAACACTCTCTCCCAGGATTATCTTATTATTAAGTTAGGGAAATCTAAACTTTTATTCAGTTCCTCCTTATTTTTAGATGAACTCATTTTCATTTGCACTAGTTGGTTTTACACAGCTCTAGAGACAATTATAATATTTCTATAGGCTCTGTTGATGTAGGCTTCAGTGTTTCCCTGTGAATAACATCAATGCCAGCATCCTGGGCTTCGCAGCTAGTGCTCCCTGTTCCTTTCACGCTGGCCCACCGAGCAGCACACATGGAGTGTCCTTTGTGACATTGCCACACACAGCACTCTCAACCAGTCATATGAGTGCCCAGAGATTCCTCTACACTGAACATTTGGGGCATTGCTATTGCACTGCTTGGAGAGTCAGTAGCTGCTCATACCAATGCTTCCTCTTTAGGTTTTGCTTTTGTATTTAGTTGGATTTCAGGTGCTTATTCATTCACTTACCTCAGATCTGTGCTTCAGCCAACTTTTTTTCAAGAGAAACCTAAAGCATCTCCGAGATGTCTTTCCTAGCACAAGTAATTTTATCTTTTGTGTTTTCATAATGGAACTTTCTAGTGAAGTTGTAATGTTCTTTTAGAGCATGTGGGACCTTGCAAAAATATTCAACAGATTCATCACCTTCTTGGAATTTGCACAGAAATTGTTTCTCAAACTGAAGCCTCAAAAAAAAAATTTTAAAAAAAAAGAGGATAAAATATTTATGAAATTTACTGACATGACATGATTTTGTTCTTTCATCCAAGACAATTTTTAACTTTTTTTTAATATCAGACTGTGGCTCTGATGCTTCAATCTTTTCTTCCCCTTGATCCAGCTTTAGAAATAAATGCTTTAAAAATAATAAAATCTGGTAGGAAGGAAACTCAAGCATGTTCTAGTGAATGCTGTCGAAGATGCTCTCACAGTCCTGGAATGATCTCCAAGGAATCTTTTACTACTGAAAAACAAACACCTGTTGGCAAGACTGTTGAAACTGTGTAGTCCCTTCATCCTCACGTTAAACCAGAAGCCTCTGCCTGAGCGTCCTCTGGTTGGATCTTCCTAAACATGATTGCCATATATTTGCTGTAGGTTAATGGGAAACAGATACTTGGTGGGATGTTGCACACAACTTTCATGGGCAGGTATTGTCTTAGTAAACTCTTTGCTACTTACTTGACCTGGAGCTGAAAACACATATTGGTTTAAGATGGCAACCTGATCTATTAAATGAAAAAATGTACTAAGAACTTTCTTTTGTGTCTTTGTTTTCTGTGTTTTCTTTTCCCCTCTTCTATTCTCTAGTGCTTCTTGTCACAAAGAACTTTGAGGAGAATTTAGGCTGTGTCCTTTTGATACCTTTGTTTCCTTTACCTGTTTTGTCCTTAATAAAAAGAAACAAATTTAAAGCAGGGCAAGATTGGTCCCTACTGATTCTGTGAAATACTAAAGATAGATTTAATTATAAACTGCTGTTTTCCAGGATTAATAGTAATTTGAGTTCAGAGTTGCAGTTCACACAAATACTTTTAAAAGAAAAGGAAATAAATAGCAAAGAAACAACAACAGAAAAAATAGTCCTCACCACCTTTGCAGTTTTCTTTCATTAGTTTTCTAAAAACACTGACAGCTTCTTTTACTTCATATATTGGGACTTTTAAAAAGGATATTCAGAAAATTTTCCTTAAAATACCAGATTCCCACACACTGCCATCAGTCACTGAGATATTCTACCACATTATCCATCCTGTCCATGGGAAAGAAATCATTTGCTAGAGAGCAAGAAGCCCACTTTGATTTCGAACAAGCTGCAGAATAGAAAATTCTGTTCATGTTATATCTGGTTGTGCTGGTTTGAGGCTAATTGGAATATATCAATAAAAAAAATAGATTATAGGCTGTGAAAAGAAAAAAAAAAAAGTTATGTCTACTTCACTCATAGGCTTGCTGAGATGTATGAGAACAAGGATACAAACATAGATAACTGTCCCAGGTTGGGAACTATAGGGTTAAAAAAGTCATCTTGGGACTAGAAGATTGTTATTCAATCCCATAATTCTGCTATCTCTTCATAAACTCACAGCAAGATCAGCTCACTCTCCTTTCCTCCCCCTCCAACCTTCTGTTGGGCAGGAGCTGCGTTATCAGGACAAACATGTAAGGATAGGCT